>JBCNJP010000021.1:6402678-6491957 GCA_039602395.1 Deinandra increscens subsp. villosa | reverse complement strand
TTCTAAAATCTTAAATCTACACATTAGGACTATTAGCCCACATGTCCTTTAATTTCTTTTTGTGCCTAAGCGTTTTTTCTTTTAGTTTTCATTTCTTATTTTCTTTAAGAAATGGGAAAAAATAGGGCATATAGACTATTTGAAACCAGTCAAAATTATATCGTTTTAATTAATAATACATTTAATTTTAGAAAACAAATTAATTACATATCTAGATTTTTTAAGAAGATACACCATAAATGAGTGTTTTTTTTATCTCAAAAACGAGTAAAATCTCATTATATAAAATGTTAAATATATATTTATAGCTCCTTGTGTTTTTCTAGTGCGTCATTGTGTCATTTTTTGCTCGTTATTATATATGGTTGTTGGTCATTGTTTTTTTTTAATGATTAGTTTTGAAAAATACTATTGTGAAAGACACTATTTTGTAGTTCTAATATATAAAACACAATGATAAAATAAAAATTACCAAATACATAAAAATCAATGGCTAAATAACACGAAATGGTCCGAATCTAAAACACAATGATGAATAGGGTTTACGGTATAGCTTTTAGGCTAGAATTTAGGGGTTAGCTTTATCTTTATGATTTAGGGTTTAGGGTATAGCTTTTAGACTACAGAATTTATGTTTTGCAGCTCATTGTGTCTTTTATGTTCGTTATTGTTTTTTCGGGTTAGCTTTCGGTTTAGTATTTACACTGTGTTCCCGAGTTCATTTAAGGAGGGAAATGAAAGGAAAAGGAAGGAAGTCTAACAAAAATTATGTTTCTGAGTTTCACTTAAGGAGGGAAAGGAATGAAACAAAAAAAAGTTGTGTTCCCGAGTTTCATTAAATGAGAGAAAGAGAGGGAAATGGAGGGAAAGTTAGTTCATTTATATTGTTTTTCTTTCCTTCCAAATCGGAAGAGGCTAGAATTTAGATTTAGGGTTTAGGGTATAGCTTTTAGACTATAGAATTTATGTTTTGCAGCTCATTGTGTCTTTTATGTTCGTTATTGTTTTTTCGGGTTAGCTTTCGGTTTAGGATTTACACTGTATTCCCGAGTTCATTTAAGGAGAGAAATGAAAGGAAAGGGAAGGAAGTGTAAAAAAATTTGTGTTTATAAGTTTCACTTAAGGAGAGAAATGAAGGAAACAAAAAAAGTTGTGTTTCCGAGTTTCATTAAAGGAGAGAAAGAGAGGGAAATGGAGGGAAATGAATCACTCCCCTTCTTTTCCTTTCCTTTCTCTTCTCTTCTTTTCCTTTTTAAGTAAACTCGGAAACACAGCGTTATGGTTTATGATTTATGGCTTTCGGTTTAGCTTTTAGGTTTTAGATTTTATGCATTTACAAGCCTTACTCGTGAAGCATGAACAAGGCAGCCACCAGACGATTAACGGCGACAACCTCCCAAACCGGCATACGACAAACAACATAAGAAATTGGCGGCCACTAGCCAACTAACAGTCGCAACCACACAAAACCGGCCTACCACATCGAGGCCTGCCAGAAAGCGAGACGGCGGCACACCAACGTCACCAGACCATTAATAACAATAACGACGACGACATAGACCAGCGAACAAGTGTTTCTTGTATATATTCCTCATTTTTCTAGCAATAAAGCCACAAAAATGAATCCAACTATTTCTTCAACCCAAATGAACAAGACCCTCCAACCCCTTCTTCTCAACGTAACGCGTTTCAAACTAATGGATACATCCCCTATATGACATCGTCATAACTATTTTATTTTGAAAACCAATCATAACCACTAATTTTATGAGGGGAGGAGCCATTAATTTCGTAGCAAGAAGTTTTTTCTAAAATTAGTAGCTAAGATTAAGATTGAATTTCAAAAGTTTACTAAAGATAATAATTCTTAAATTATCCTGATAACCTCCCCCAAGTAAAATAAAAAATTGTCATCAAAATGATAATATAAAACAAAAAAAGTGAAAATGTGAGTGGGCCGACCACCATCATCACTTCATGGGCCCATTGTCATCAATCTTATCTTATCTTATATATATATATAATAAAAGAAAAGTTTTTGGCATCACAATTTGCCATGTGGCATCACCACATTCATCCTCATCAATTTTTTCCGCCAATTCTCCTAATTATGGAAGTGATTTGTATTTCCAATTTTTTATTTATTGCATTCCAAAATATTTTAATAACCAATTATTTAATTACTAAAGATATAATAATACATAATTGTCGTATATTATAATTGTATTTATAGTTTTTTTTAAAGTCACCCGTATAACACACGGGGATAAAAAACTAGTATTGATAATATAGTATCTTTAAAGTTCTGTTCTTGCTATCGTCAAATATTTTTGAGCTGTTAATATTTTTACAAAATATCAAGTTTAACTATTTTTTTTTAATGGCTGAAGGAAAGAAACTCATTTATATTAGGCAATGGATATTTTCACAGACCCATTTGCTATTTAAACAGGAAACCTACGATCGTGGGAATTAGGGGTGAGCAAAGTCGGGAAACCGTTTTTTTGTCCCGAATCCCGACCGAGATCGAGACCGAGATTTCACCTATAGCTTGACCGAGTCCCGACCGAACCCTTCATTTCGGGTATCGGTCTCCCGACCGAAAACTATTTTCGGGTTTTCGGTTTCCCAGAATCCCGACCGAGACCATGGTTAGCGATCTGAAAACACAAGATGAATAAATTTAAGCAACCAACAAATGAATAACTGGACAGGATACAAAGCTGGATAATACATAAGCACAACATTCAATAGACGTATTACAAATCCGAAAGAGAAAAAAAGTATACCATTAGATTACAGATTAAAGACAACAAAAAATAAAGATTACCTCTAATACTGTTGGTACAACATTGAATACCATGGCCGAAAGAATGAAATTAATCGCTCGGCTTCCACGATCAATAATTCTGTTTAAAGCTCCTGTTTCTCGACTGCAAACATAAAATTAAGTAAAGAACACCCTATAATTACATATTATATGAGTCTTATATCGAAAGGAGACATCTATTAGCTGTGATGTTCAGGGGTTGTTTGCGTGTACGTTTTAAAAGTGATTATGTGAGATTGAAAAATCAGAATAAGATACACCAGCTGTAATAAAACGAAATCAAAAACTTAGATTATATTTTTTTCTAATATTATACGGATAAACACCTTTGAAGCTTGGATTGGTGGAGCCCTGTGAGTTTCCCTAACAGGTTTTTATTGTCACACAAAAAGCATTCTAAAAGAACTAATATATATCCCTATATAACATTCAATGTGTCCTCAGAATCGACTTTAACATGTGCAAAACAAAGCAAAAACTTAGAGAAACCATCAATAATCAAAATCATATTAATGTGCTAACACATAGGGGTGATCAAACCAAAACCCAAAACATAATAATGTCATTAAAGTAACAAGTTTCATGCCTTCATGCCTAAATAGTAAATGAAAAACCACAAATCCACCAAAATCACAATCCAAATCAAAATATAATAACGTCATGACATATTAGTCGATATTCATCCTCTTGTTCGCTTTACTTGGTTCTATCCTCTCACATAAATCTACAAAAAAAAAAATGATGAACGAATGTAATATAAAATAAGTAAATAATAAAAAGAAAAAACACAACTAGTATATTTTTTTTTACCATTTCCAAGCTCGTCAAAATTAGTCGGATCTTCAGCATCCTTAATAGCTTTCTTGGACTTACGGATCCAGTCTTGAGTGCATATTAATGCCTCTACAACCGGAGGGGACAATGAACTCCTGTAAGCATCTATAACTCTTACGCCCGTACTGAAAGCTGATTCTGAAGCGACACTAGACACCGGAATAGCCAGTATATCTAAAAAAAAGAAAGAATCCACAATTTAAGTTTATATCTATAATTACATAAATATTGAATAAATATTAAAGTACTCATACCTTTCGCCATTCGGGATACAATGGGGTATCTAGATGCATTCGATTTCCACCATTTCAATACATCAAAGTTGTTATCCCATTTTTCTTCATCATCGTCTAGATACTTTTCCAGTTCAGACTTAGCTTTATACGATGATGATCCTCCACACTTGAATTTAGCCACAAATTCATCTTCCCCGTCCAATGGCATTTGACTACTATGCTCAACATTTGAAGAAGTTGATGTACTCTCCAACTCATGGTCTAACTCGTACTCGCGATAGACTGCCTGCAATGCATCTACAATCTTATTCACAATAACTTGCACCTTTTCTTCAATGTCTTTCTCCTTTTCTTGAGCCTGTTTATCAACCATCAATACTTCCTTGTAAACAACATGGATCATTCTTGTTTTCGATCTTGGGTCCAATATAGTTGCAAAGTAAAGCAACTTGTTTTCAAACTTGTCTTCTCCCCAATACTTGTTAATTTTAGCATCCATCAAATTTCCCATTTCTTTATTGATGTAATAATTAGACTTTTGCATCTCCTTAACCTTTTTTACAACTCCCATTACCTCTCTAACATACTGATGCACATTCACATATGTTGAAGCAGATGCATATATGGTCTTTTGCTTGAAAAGCTCTAAAATTTGGTTTATCTCTCTAGCACTCTCCCAATCTGAGGTGGTTGGGATCTCATTGTCCAAGTCTTCTCTAAATTTTGGTTCATCCCGATCATAAGACTTAAATGCAGCTTCAAACTTCTCAGCCCTACTAAGCATCTCATATGTAGAATTCCATCTCTTTGGGCAATCCAAACACAACATAGCTTTGCTTTTAATCTCTTTTTTTTTCTGCACACTCCCTAAATTGCTGCAACCTCTTCGGTGATATTCTTATGTACCTGATGGCATTTCGGATACGCTCGATGGCACCTTCTCTACTACTTAGACCATCTTTCACAATCAGATTAACAATATGTGCCATGCAACGGACGTGTAAGTAACGCCCTTCAAGAATTAGGTTGTCTAAATTACCTAAAAGATATGAAACATAAATGAAATTAGAATATGTAATTTAAGTGGTAAATGAAATTATTAGATTAATAATAAATGTACCTCTTAGGTATGTCATTGCTGTGTCATTTGAAGAAGCGTTGTCGGTTGTAATGGTTAGGACATTATTAATATCCCACTCCTCCAAGCACTTCTGCAAACTCCTTCCAATCGCGTCTCCTTTATGAGAGTGGATAGGTTTGAAATTTATGATTCTCTTGTGATAGACCCAGTTCTCATCAATAAAGTGTGTTGTGAGGCACATATAGTTTATCCTCTGAACGGAGGTCCTCGTATCAGTAGTAAGACAAAACTTTGTCTTACTTTTCCCAAAGAAAGATTTTGATACCGCTTTCTCCTCTAGAAAAAGTTCCCCACAATCTCTAGCAATTATATGCCGACTTGGAACTTTAAAGTTTGGGCATACGGTCTCCATAAGATTCTTAAAGCCTTCATGCTCTACCGAGGAAAAAGGTAACTCATCTAGAATTATCTTCTTAGCAATCGCTTTACGGGTATTTTCTGCACTGAATTTCCATGTCTTTATCTCACTAGGACCCCCCTCATCACCATCATTTTTCGTTAGTTGGATCTCCGCTTGATCTTTCATCTTAAAATCAGGATTGTTTGGGCATGCTTGGGCATGCCTTTTCAATCCTGATGTTCCGTTTGTGTATGACTCAGCAGCTAAAGTCTGAGGGCAATATTTGCATCGTGCCCTCTTCAAACCAGTTTCCTCATCAGTGTACTTGTCGTAATACTGCCACCACTTAGATCCTGTGGCATTTTTCTTACCAGTTTGCTTCTTCTTTACCGGTTTCTTCGCAACACGTGTTGTCTTTCTTTTTTGTCCTCGTCCTCCTTCATGCTCATCGCTTGATATATGCTCGATTTCTTCTTGTGTGGCCATCTAAAAAACACAAAATTTAACATGTAATCCAATATATATCATGCCAAGACAACATATACAAAAATATACGAATACACACTCATACAAATACACGATTATGAGCCATGGCATTATCATCATATGTAAAGCCTATTAATACACGATTTTAACTATAATCTAAGAATATACCAATATATATCAATATATATCATGGGTTGACATGGATATATTTAATATACAAATACACACTGTGTATATATAAATACTAACTTTTCAATCATGTGTTTGTCTTAGGGGTATGAACTTTGTCTATTTTGCCTACAACCCCTACTGATTCTACTCTACATGGATCAAAAATGTTAAGTTTTCTTCATTGTTTTAATCATCTAAATAAACATCCAATCATATAAATAAACAAAAATCTGAGTACCTAGGTTTTGTTTGGTGAGTTGATGAGTTACTTCAAAATTGAAGTATGCGATTGCTTGATCCACAGAAAACGGGAGTTGTGATCCACAGTAAATTACTTGTTTGTATAAGATTTTGCTTTCACAACAATGACTTCAAAATCGAGAAAACACATCGATTTGATGATTAACATACTGGTTCGATCAGTTTTGATGATTACCTTTTAATTAACCTTGTTTGCCTTCTGAGAAGTCGCAGAGTAGAGTAGCGAATTGTTGAACAATTGTGCCGTCAACGTAGAGTAGCGAACAATTCTGAAAATCAATTCCTGACTGATTCGATTCGACTCATTTGTCGATTTCATCAAGAAAATCTTGAATTGGTAGGAATCGATTCTTGTTTCGAACCGGTTTTTACACCTCTAAATTACACATTAGGCTAACCAATTTTTTTTTAATAATAATGTAGAACGACGGAACTTCAGATGACATTTGAGAGAAAATAGCCATATTAAGGTTAGAGATCATCATTAGCAAAGTCATAAAGGAGATCAAGAGTTGGTGTCAATTTTGGTTTAACTGTTGATGTAAACGTAGGATTGATTGGTCAAGTATGTGTACGGTGTAATTCTCGTGTCTTTTTGGTGTGGTTCCTCTAGCGCCTTGCTAGGGGGGTTGGTTAGTGGTTTAATAAAATTTTGCCGTTCAAAAAAAAGGTTAGAGGTCATCAATTTCTTGAAACTGCAATGTTGTTTTCAGTGATAGGAAACCGTTATCGAACTTGCAATTTCCCAATGACAGACGTGAGTCTAGGTTGACCTGACTTGTGCATTTTCCCATATAAATATTAAAGTTCATGTTTAAGTGGACCTGTAAATATTTGTGTGTGAGAGACGTGGATAGGACTTGTGATTGACAGGGCCGGCCCTAGGCATAGGCCGGGTAGGCGACCGCCTAGGGCCCGAGGTTTTGGAGTGCCCGAAATTTTTAAAAATTTTTGTTATATATATATATATATTAGTTTCAATATACATATTAAACGTTTGATATAATAAACGAATGGAAAAGCAGCTCATCCGGTTACTCATTTGAATCAAGACCCTTGGAATCAAGACGCGGAGGTCGCAGGTTCTAATCCTACTACCTTTTTTTTTTTTTTCAATAAAATTCGGCAGTTATGAAAGAAGAAGGACCAGTTTGTAAACTTTCAAAACTTTTTTTTTTGTTTATACCCCATCGACGAGTTCTGTAGGTCACAAAAAAACCCCAAACTGATCTTACGCTCTAACCTCTCGCTCTCTCGCCTCTGCTCTGCTCACTCATCAGAAATCCGACCAAGGCAACCTCCGGCCGGCGAACTCTGTCTGTGACCCAGACGACGGCCGGCGACCTCTCTACTCTCCAACCTAGGGTTTAATTGAGCCATTGAGGTATTTTGATTTAGTGTTCAATTGTTTTTTTTTTTTTACAAATTCGAATTTTCTAGTGTAATTAGATGAATATATAGTTTAGTTTCTATGATTCATTGATTCTATTAATGATTTATGTTTTATGCATTAGTGAAAAGTGAATTAGGGTTGAAGTTTGTGTTTATGGTTTATGTTCTTGGTATAATTTTGTGTTTTAGTGAATTAAGGTTTAATTTTGATGTGATTTTGATTTTTTATCTAATGTTATTACAATCTCTCGTTACAATATTGTCTTTTTATATATGTGTTTTTGTCTTTTATTACAAGGGCCCATTTTTTTTCTCGCCTAGGGCCCAGACATTTTTTAAGGTTTTCGGGGCCGGCCCTGGTGATTGAGAGGTCATGAGTTTGATCATTGGGTTTTGGCTCAATGGATAAAGAATGTGACTGAGAGGTCATGAGTTTGATCTCCATAAATATTAAACAAGTCGGTTTATTTGGTTTTTCCATAAATATTAAATAGTGCTTACCTTTTATCTTGTAATACCCAAATTCGATTTACCTTATATACATAGCATGGTACATACTAAAAAAAGTGAGGAGTGGTAGGATTTTAAAGTAGATGAAGTTGAAGGAATCAATAGGAGTGTGTGCAGGAGAGAGGAAAAGAAAGAATTTTAAAGGATTTTGAGTGGTTGTGGTAAGGATTGTGAAAATTCTAGGTTGATATATTTTAATGTTTTTATTTATTTGTTTTTATAATTTATATATTAAAAAACATTAATTAATAAAAAAATTTACATTAATTAAAGGTGGAAATGGTTATATATATTGTTTAAAAAATTAAATGAATTTTTTTTTAATCAAAGAATGCTGTTCACGGCAAATTTTCTAGGCCCCACATCCACAAATCCATCAGCGAAAAGTAGAAGGGAAACCACGGTTTAGGCCGACGCCGCGGGCCTAGCGACATTGTTTGCTGACAACGCGGCTTCATTTACACCACTCCCTCCCACCTTAGGGTCTGTAACGATTTTGTCGAACTTTTTTTATAGGGTTTTCGTTTTATTTTAAAAGAACATAGGTATAATTAAAAAAAGGAAAATTAGATTATAATAATACAAGTTTTGTCTTATTGACGGATAATAATACGAGTTTTGAATTTTCCCTATAATAATACCAGTTTTTAAGGTATTGGATTCTAATGATACGTCGTTAGTTTTTTACTAACGGTGTTAGTTTTTGCTGACTGGACTGATGACGTGGCATGCCATGTGACATTTTTTTAACCATGTTTTAAAGCAAGGGACTAGTATTGTAATTTGTGTAAAAAGGAGGGACTAATATCCAAATTTTCAAAAATAAAAATGTTTCACAGAATGGACAGGCCGGCGAAGTGAATCCGGCAAACTCAACCAAAATTTAGAAATCTTCAAACGTTCATATCTTTGTCGATTCTCAATCAAAATCTAATCTGAAAACACCACTGTGATCGTAATCAAATTCCACACCTAACAAGATCCATATTGCAAGGATTTCAAACAACTTTGAAAATCCGTCAATGAACTGAAGAAGATGGTGGCGGTCTGGTGGTGGTGGTGACACGGAGATGGTGGCGGTCTGGTGGCGGCGAGCGATCTGCAGGAAGTCGCCGTCGGTGGTGGGCGGTCTGGTGGTGGCGAGGACACGACACGGAGATGGTGGCAGGGCGGTCTGTCGGAAGTCGCCGTCGGTGGTGGGCGGTCTGGTGGTGGCAAGGACACGACACGAAGATGGTGGCGGGGCGGTCTGCCGGAAGTCGCCGTCGGTGTGGATGGTGACGGCATGTGGATGGTGGTGGACTGGTGGGGGGTGAGGCGGAGGAGAGTGAGACGGTGGTGGTGGCATGTGGATGGAAGAGGATGGTAGGGGGAGTTAAGATGAAGAAGATGATTAGATTTTTTTCTCACCCCTCATCTTTAAATAAATTATAAGAGTAGCCCCTCATTTAAAAACCTGGTTAAAAAATGCCATGTAGGACGCCATGTCACCAGTCCAGTCAGCAAAAACTAACACCGTTAGTAAATAACTAACGGCGTATCATTAGAATCCAATAACTTAAAAACTAGTATTTTTGTAGGGAAAATTCAAAACTCGTATTATTATCCGCCAATAAGACAAAACTTGTATTATTATAATTCAATTTTCCTTAAAAAAAGTTCTTTTTGGTTATTATAAATAAAAAAACTATTAAAAAGGTTTATTTTTGTAGCATAGTGGTTATGGGACTAAGCAACATATCCTTGCCTTGATATTGCCCTAGGTTCAAACCCTACTACTGATATTTTTTAGTATCGAAGCAGCTATTTCGACATTTCTATACGCAGTGTATTGCCCTATACGCTGCGTATTTGACCGCTATCAGACAGACCGACATTCTATGTAACTGCTGACTGGTGAAGTGACCCTATACGCTGCGTATCAAGCAAAACGCAACGTATAGGGTTTAGGGATGTTTTTAAATTTCGTTTTATTCTTTTATATATAATTTTTTTTTTAAAGTTTTGTGTTTGTTTGGTTTGTATATTAGGGTTTTGGTAAATTTAAAATAATTTGTAGTTTTATATGTTAGGAGCCAAACACTAAATATTTGAAATAATTATTTGTGGACGTCTAAGCCCCTACTATTAAAATACAAATTATGAAGGCTCACACAAGAAAATATACCATTACTTGAAAAAGATTTTACACGATACAAACATAAACTCAATAAATATAAAAATTGAAACCGTTTTATTGAGAAACAGAACCCGCTCAACCAATCCTACATCAGATTTTGTTTTGGAGGCTGGTTTTTGCCGGGATGTTTTGGATGCCTGTTACGTAAGTAGTCTTTGCCGGTCTTCGCACCTATCGGACATCACACAACAAAGACTTGCATTAACATGTTATCTGGACTATTGTAGGAACTGAGAGAATGTGTGTCCAAGTCGTCTCTTAACATATGCAACCCCGTGTCAAGATTTCGACTATCATCGGGCTTATAGTAGAACCAAATATTGGTCCTATTATCATACCCGAGATCCTGCATGATTAAGAACATATAATAAAAATGAAACCTATTAACGTGTAGGTAGTCAACGCAATGACACACACCGCCCACGTAACTCCTCCCACGTGCATCCGTGAATTCACCTCCATGGTGAATCCTTAAGGTGAAATAATCTGCGATTTAAATTTGTTTAGATTCTATGATATGAGTCTAATCATGCCACATCTGGGGTATGAAAATACAAACAACATGTGGTTTTATTTTAAAAACCCTTATCTTGATCTTGACAGCGGTCTCGAACCGTTAACAAATAATATGGACGTTGATCGTCTGATTTCTTTCATTGACAGTGAGCTGGGAGCAAAGACTAAAGAAGAATACCCGAAGAGCCGGGTGAAATGGGACGCCTCAAGCTCCAAGGCAAAGAAAACTGTTTTAAAATTTTAAGAGTTATACCGTGTTTGTGTTTTTAAATATTTTATATTTTATGTTAAAAATAAACGTCACGTATGAAATGAGAGATTTTTGAGAGATTTGGTTTGGGTGAAAAATTGTGGGAGATAATGAGAGATTTGTTTATTGCTAAATACGCAACGTATTATAATTAAAAACCCTAATCCTGTCCGGATAATGATGATGTCTTGATTAAAACATTCTATACAGCGTATTTCGTAATACGCAGCGTATTTCATAATACGCAGCGTATAAAATGTCTGCAGAATTAATTAGTTTTTTATACGCTGCGTATTGCCTAATACGCAGCGTATAAAGATGTTTAATTAGTAGCACCCTTTAGTATTCATGTATCGTTTTATAAATTCACTAGAATAGAACTCGTGTATTACACGGGTTTAATTATTAAAAATTTAATACATAATTCATATTAAAGATTCACATAAAAAAATATTTTAATAGATGTTATTGTAAACAATAATCATCCACTACGAGGAGCACAAAGAGATCGATGCACAAGTTCTTTAAACTCTTCAGCTGATTATGATTCCATACCTGAGGAAACGAAATTATCTAGTTTTTTTCAAACTGTTGTGGATAAAAAGTAGAAACATATGTTGTGGGTACAAACAATATGTGTTATTTAATAAAAATATTGTCACCATAAAATAAATCCAACAATTCACATGTTTGTTAAAAATATATATGATTTGAGTGCACATCTAAACAACATGTGATTTACATATTTGATCAAACATACTATTCACGTAATATATGACATGTAGTAAATTTGATTAATTTTTTGGAAAGAAATTAAATTTCATTGTTAAGTATGGTATATAGATAAAACAACAAAGGAGATGGATGGAGTGACACAAAATAATACATTTGACAAGAAATAGTACACAAATTAACAAAAACACATAAGAGAAAAAGAAGAAACTCATGACAGCTGATTATGATTCCATACCTGAGGAAACAAAATTATCTGATTTCTTCAAACTGTTATGAAAAAAAAGTAGAAACATATGTTGTGGGTACAAACAATATGTACTATTTAATAAAAATATTGTCACCATAAAATAAATCTAACAATTCACATGTTTGTTAAAAATATATATGATTTGGGTGCACATCTAAACAACATGTCATTTACATATTTGATCAAACATACTATTCACGTAATATATGACACGTAGTAAATTTGATTAATTGTTTGGAAAGAAATAAAATTTCATTGTTAAGTATGGTATATAGATAAAACAACAAGGGAGATTGAGTGACACAAAATAATACATTTGACAAGAAATAGTACACAAATTAACAAAAACACATAAAAGAAAAAGAAGAAACTCATAAATTCTAAATATTTCAAGAAAATAAAAACTTTACTCAAAAAACATTAATATTAAACTTCCAGGCTATATCATCCATGTTTTATAAGATAATTATTTTATAATATCTCCATTTCATATCAAAGTTCAAACAATAACCAAATTATAAAAAAAAAATATGAAATCTATTTTCGTAATTTATTAGTAATGAAATTTCTCTAACAGAGAAGTGAGTTGCATTGTATTTTTTTAAAATTAAATAAATTATATTTCATATTTAAAATTCAATTAATTAAAAGTAACGAAGAATTATAGTTATAAATTTAATTTTAATATAAGATATAATTAAAATCTTATTATTAATTAATAAGTTATGATAAATTACTGAAATAAGAAAATTCATATTTTAATATTAAATTATCTAAAATTTTTGGCATTTTATAAATAAGAGAATTAATATTTAATAGGAGAGAGAAGCGGGAAAATTGTGATGAAAATAAATCTGGTGATGACATGTGTCCTCAAATGTAATTGTTTATTAAAATAGGAAGATTATAAATTAAATTTTAGATATCTTTCTATATTTCTTCTTTCACAAATTTTTCTAGCCAGTTATCACATTAATTTTTTTCAGCTAAATTTTTTACGGATTTTTACATATATCCCCTTGCTAAGACACTTTATTACATATTTACCTAACCCTAAACTTTAATTACATATATCCCCTTTGGTCCATGAAATGACCTATATACCCTCATAATTTTTAGAAAAAAATCATGATTTTAAGAAATAAAATCAATCTGACGTAAGTAGCAATCGACGATTGCGTTTCCCTCCTCCCGCCTGCTTCTTCAACTTTCTCCAAACTCCAATCGTCGATCTTGACTGTGACGACGACCTCTTGCCGGGAGCGACCTTGAATGTGACGGCGACGGATACCCTTCGACGACCTTGAGATCTTGAATCCAGATTCTTTTGTTGGTTCGTATTACACATATAACATCGATTTTAATCTAGAATTCAAGGTCGGTTTCTTTGAATTTTTTGGTTCGTAACTTTTTGATTCTAGCGGCATGTGTAATAGTCGATTTTAATTTGTAGCTTTGTGGTTAGGTAGCATGTTTAATAATCGATTTATTTATGTAGTATTGTTTATTCGATTTTAATTTGTTGATTCTAGCAGCATGTTTCAGTAGCTTTGTTGATTCCAATATGTACATTAGATTAGTTTATTCGATTTTAATATATATTTCTACAGCTAAAATTTGCACAGTAGATTTGAATATAAAAAATGAAATATGTAAGTTAAAGTTTTTTATTTGTAATGGGGATATATAAAAATATTAATAAGGGTATAATAGTCTTTTAATAAGTTATTTTAAATAAATTGGGTAAATATGTAATATATATGGTTTAGAAAGGGGAGATATGTAATTAAAATTTAAGCTTGGATATATATGTAATAAAATGAATTACCAGGGACATATATGTAAATGCCCCAATTTTTTATTCCTGTTTTTCTTTACCTAAAGTTTTACAAAGGTACCATAAACATAAGAAAATTAGTTAATAACAAAAAACAATATATACATTATTTGAATATATGTTTTCTTAATACTAATTCGATCATACATAAATGCTTACAAGCAATGTTGTTTCGTAATTGTTTTCATAAAAACAAATTGAGTCAAAATTAGGGTTCTTAATTTTGCCTTTTGCTTTTCACAAAACTAAAAGACATTCACATTAAACCAATTCACATTATTCAGATTGAGATAAAAATATTTTGAGGCTCAGATCTGTAAACAATCAAAAAAGAGGATAAATCTGCCATGGCTGCAAATAAACTACAATTGCCCCGCCAAGATGCAGATAATCTCAACTTTGTTCGATTTACTCAGACGCATTGAAAATCATCATCACAGCCTCTTATAATTAACCGGATCTGGACTCAGTTTCCAGCAACCGAATCCATAGCTTATCAAATCACAGGACCATTCGTGTAATTTACTCTAAAAATCATAATAATAATAATAACAAGAGTGGCAGCAGCAGCAGCAGAAACAGATTAGGGTTGTTGATTCGAGAAGAAAATCATCGGCATACAAAGAACGACGTTTGACTTGTATAAAGTCAAAATCGGACTTCACAGAGGAGGGCAACCACCCTTAGAAACCGTTATCATTCATCTCCTCTGAAATCGCCTCATTTCGTCTGAGAACGTTTCGAATTTTTCGGACAAAAGGCTCAGATCTGCAAATACGAAACCGGATGAAGTGGATCGGAAACCGTCATGGCTGCAACACTATAAGTGCCGCCCCGCCAAGTTACGAGCCGAGTTTCACACAACGACCGGTCATTTATGCTCGGAAAATTATATGCAGAACGAGATCTTCATCGCCTAGATAGAGAGAGAGAGAGAGAGTAAAGAGTGTTTGTTTATTTGTGATCCAATTTGCCGTTCAAAAAAAAAATACGATGAATAAGGGGGAGGAAATCATCGGCTCAACATGATCCGAGATCGGATGATGCAGTGGCGAGAGAGGTGGCTGCCACCGTCGTGAAACCTTCCGCCTCTCGCCGGAGCCTCCGTTTTTCCGAGCATATTTATCGCCCCAATCCGAGGGCACTTGACGGTGATGAGTTAATTTATAGTGGTAGCAAGTTTATCCTTTTAGCCCTAATTTTTGTTGCTTATTGGACCGAGTTAAATGGGCCATTTGATCTCTTTGGGATCTCTTTACTAGACCAACACGCCGTCGGTTTTGCTTGTTTCGGTCAAGGATGTTATTGAAGCCCATGGGATTGGTCTTTCTCGAAGCAACTCTAGAATATTTATTATTGGATTTTCAGGACTACTATATGTGTTGTTGTATTCAGGAATTTTTCTAATCATTTCAAAGGCATTTTTGTTATGGTCATTAGCGTTGAATTCAGGAAATTTTACTCAGCGAAGGTAAAGAAAAAAAATCAGAGTTTAACCTTCAAGAATCGAATCCGATCATCAAGATAGGGACTTCAAGAACCGAACACTATCCTTTCAAATTCTCTTTTTCTTTTATAGATGTTTCCTTTTGAATTTTTTACATAAATGTTTTCTCTTTTTCAAAAATAAAAAGATGTTTATAACCGTTCTTGAAACTCTCTAACTCTCCTGCGTATAGTCGCGAACTCTTCACGTGAACGTTCCCAGTTGATCAAAGGCAATTCTCTCCCCGTGTTGAAAGTTAACTCGTTATGCGTTTCGTACAAACATATATTCCTGTTGCCGTTTGGGCCATTGTAAGAGACAGGGACGGATCCATGATTTTTTTCATTGGATTCACTTTTTTACGGTGGTCGGAATTATAACAAAGTATCAAAATTTTTGGTTTGGTCGGGTCAGATGAGGTAAGGTTAATTACACAATAATAATACGAAAATACGGTACAATCTATCTATCTATCTATTTTAATAAACGAAAAGATTTTCAGGTGAGGTGGCATCACCACAGCTCTCCCCTGAGTCACCGCAAATGCTTCACTTTTAATCAATTAAGGGCAAAAATTAAAAAGCCTTCACGCTCAAATAAAAAAGCACGCAGATCTAATTTGGATCCTTATAGAACCCAAACAGATATATCAACCTAAACGTAATTCATTCGCCCAGAACGGAATCGCCGGCCTTCCTTCTCTCGATTCTCCTTCTACAGTAAATTTGATCAACCGGCTCTTCATCATCGAAGATTACTCGCAATCGCTACTTCAAGGTTTGTTTGCTTATCATCATCTACCTCTTCATGGCAATCATCAGCGAATTCGTCTCCTAGCCGTAATCAACCTGTGAAATCGAATGGAGATCATCAATTAACCTGTTTTCTACACACTTCATCTAGAATTATACCTCTAGTTGCGTTCGTCTGAGCATCCCGCCCTGTTAGCACCATCAGAACCTGCTGATGTTCCGTAACAACATGGGTTGATAAGAGTCTAATGGTAGCTCCTGTATGAAATCTCAATAATCTATAACTAGACTTTCATTAAACTGAACACATAATTACTAACCGAAATATCAATTACTAACCACAATTAATGAAATCGCATATGAAACAACAACGAACAAACTAGCATCATCCTCGCTCAACTCTCCTCGTTCGATCAGTTCAATCTCCTTTTCTTGGCAAACCTCTCCTCGCCATCTTGTTCTTCCCTGTCCCTCTTTCTCACCATCACAAACTCCATCATCATCACCGCCGCATCTGCTTCTCCATTGGCCATCAGAACAGAAACATCACCGATTACCTTCTCCGCCGGAAGACCAATTCGTCTTTTCTTGATAGGGCGAAGCTTTTTCTCCTCAAATGTTGAAGATCATCTGAGCAAGGAGCGCCGATTGAGGTTTCCGTATGAGTGATTAGGGCTTTTGATCGGTTTTATTGAGACAATGTCAGGTTATTAGATGAGGATCCGCGTGCAACTTTTTTTGCCTGGCGAAGGAAATCATCGGCTCAACATGATCCGAGATCGGATGATGCAGTGGCGAGAGAGGTGGCAGCCACCGTCGTGAAACCTTCCGCCTCTCGCCGGATCCTCCGTTTTTTCGAGCATATTTATCGCCCCTATCCGAGGGTACTTGTCGGTGATGAGTTAATTTATAGTGGTAGCAAGTTTATCCTTTTAACACTATTTTTTGTTGCTTATTGGACCGTGTTAAATGGGCCATTCTTAAGGGGCTGTCGGTTTTGCTGTTTCGGCCAAGGGTGTTATTGAAGCCCATGTAGATTGGTCTTTCTCGAAGCAAGTAAGCAACTCAAGAATACTAACCTTGGGATTTTCATGACTATTAGGAGAGACGGTATGGTTGGGGCTTCATTGCCGAGCTCCAAGGGGAGCCGCCCGGTTCCATCATTCCACCATAGCGCCTGGAGAGGTTCCTCTCCCTCGGCTTCCTTCTTGTGTGCCACACGGTTCCACCAAACCATCGAAATGTGATAGTTGGGAGTGCCGAGAGAAAAATTCGTTAGTTAGGAGTGTTATTAACCAAAATGTGATAGTTAGGATTATTTTAAGTCAATAATGCTTTATCAAATAATATAATATTAATTAAATTAAATTAAATTGAAACGAAAATTAAATATCTTTTCTGATGTTGATTAATGTACGTATTTGGAAGTTTGTTAATAAATACAAACTTGGCTTGACATTTCTACAACCTAATCCCACCGAACCAACATTCTCCCTTTCAGATACCACCACGTGTCGAATCTAACGGTTATACCCTGCCTTTGCATAGCAAGCCGCCAAGATGTCCATTTCCGTAATTTGATCTAGAGGTTCCACGCGGACTTGACTCTTGACTCCCTGACTCCAGATCTGATTCGGCGGAAACACCACCAGACGACGGCGACACCGCCGGCGATTTCCTGGTCATGCTTATTAACCTCTTCAACGACCGTAACCGACTTCCCGGCGACGGCAGCCGTGACTCAGTCTCCACCACCGTCTCATGATTCCCGTTGGGGCCAACGACATCTATTCTAACATCAACCCGTTTCCGCCTATTCTCCAACGACGTCGTTTCGTTGTGAACCGGGGAGCCAGGTGATGTACTTGAACCGGGTTCAGATAAACCCGTAATTTCCGTACTTACAGCCGGTTCCACCGGCGACCGGCATAACGGGCATGTAGAATTACTAAAAAACCACACGTCAATACACCCCGTATGAAATCTATGTTTGCAATTCGGTAAAACCCTACCCTTCTCCCCGTCTTCAAACTCCGATAAGCACACCGCGCATTCCGGCACATTCGCGTCTGTCAGTGTCTCCGGCGAGTATACAAACGCCGGTAGAGACTTTAATACGGAGGCGTCAAGCCCTCCGGCGGCGGCGGGGGAGCATGATGCTCTGTTTCCGTTGATGTAGTAGACGAGGCGGGTGGAGCGGTTGGTGGGGTTAGATCGGGGACGTGGGGCGGGGTTACGGCGGAGGAGGTGGCGGCGGGCGTAGAGGTGGAGGAGGACGAGGAGAACGACGACGACGAAGAGGGTGATTATGGAGGCGAGCATGATTTTGCCGCTGAGAGCGTAGTGTTTGGGGGAAGGTTGTTGTTGTTGATCGGCGTATTCTGGCCAGTGGCCCTTGGTCGGAAAATCTGCAGGCATGGAGTGGATTAGTGAATTGGCAGTCGGATGCTAGAGATGAGTTTAATGGCGGTTTAGAGAGAGATTTAAATTGGGAAGGATGAAGAAGAAGAGGGAATTTAAGAGGAAATTTCGAGGGTGGTTCGTTGAATAAGTGAGGGTCTGAGGGATGTTCAGAAAGCAGCTTTCGTTGATTTATATCTACCTCGTGAACGTAAATATTCTGAATGGGAGTTAGAAAATGACGCAATTGTCCTTGTCATTCTCAAAATATATATATATATATATATTTTTAGGGACCTGCTATACTGACACCCTATATCCGAAATTCACACCCTAAACCGGGAAGGATTACAGACGAACCGGCCCGGTTCAGAAAAAAACAAAACTGTCTTTTCATATCAGATTCCGGAATACGAGGTTCAAACCGGGGCGGTTTGAGTGAACCGGGGCGGTTTAGTTTTTTTTTTTCTTAAATTATATTAATTCTAACATATCTTACATATTTAGTTTTAGGTTGTATATTTATGGTTTTATTATAAAAAATATACAAAAAATATATAAATGTAAAATTTGGGGCATTCAATTTTTATATATTAGGTGGGGGGTATGCTTGCCTAAGGCATGGTTTAGGCATAAAATTCTGACCAATGAGGTCATGCCAACATGAGAGAGAAGATTGATGTAGATTTGATGATTTAGTAGGGGGTATGCTTGCCTAATGACATGATCTAGGCATGGATGTAAAAAAAAAGAAAAAAGAAAAAAAAACTAGCCGCAACGGTCAAAAAATGGTCCAAAAAACTCGGCATGGCTCGGCAATTAATTGCCGAAAAACCTTCAAACCCTTGCCGATGCCGAAGACGCCGAGGAAGACGGTATGCATGCCGATTTCGGCATCGCCGATGTCGTGCCCATGCCGAGCCATTCGGCATGCACTCCGTCCATCCTTAAATTTGGGGTTTTTATAAAAAAATTTAAGATTTGTGTATTTTATAGTTTTAGGTTGTATATTTATGGTTTTTTATAAAAAAATATACAAAATATATAAATGTAAAATTTTGGGCATTCGATTTTTATATATTAAATTTGGTGTTTTTATAAAAAAAAATAAGATTTGTGTATATTATTGTTTTGGGTTGTATATTTATATATTAAAAGGTGGGAAAATAAATTCAAACCGGACCGGTAATATACAAAAAAGATATAAATGTAAAATTTTGGGCATTTCGATTTTTTTATATTAAATTTGGTGTTTTTATAAAAAATATAAGATTTGTGTATTTTATAGTTTTGGGTTGTATATTTATATATTAAAAGTTGGGAAAATAAATTCAAACCGGGGCGGTTCATACAAACCGGGCCGGTTTACTTTTGTCCTCATTTGAACCGGGCCGGTTTGGCCAATCCGGGGCGGTTTGGGGTGTTGAATTGGAAATGTAGGGGTGTACAAGAAGAATCTGCGTATTTTTAAAAGGATTTCTAATATGTGTCATAAGGCACACATAAGATATAATAAATACACATCGAAAAATGAAAAATGTATCAAAATTCTTTTTTAAAATAGAAAAAGATAACAAGATTCATTTTGAAAAATGAGAAATGTACAAACATTCTTTTTGAAAAATGTATTTTTTAATTTTCAAGATGCATTTATTATACTTTTTTCAATTTTCGAGATGCATTATTATACCTTATGTGTGCCCTTAAGGCACATGTTAGAAAATCTTTTTTTTAAATCACCAAGATGCCCATTTACGTAATTTTTTTATATCAGAATAACCAACAATTTCGAGCCTTCTTATATGCGTATCGTCCACACCGGCTCTAAAACCTTGCCATCTGTCTAAGAAGAACCATTCACAATACTCCACGTAGGTAAGCCGGCTCCTGACAACAAGGCCAGGCGGCCACGTGACCGACCTCCCAATCATTAAATATACCATTGTCCCACTGGCACCCAATCATCACCTGCCACATGTCAACAACGATTGAAGCTTTGCCTTCTTGACCTTTGTCGACAAAGCCTGAGCCAACATCTCACCGAAGCTACTCGTTTAGACGCATGTCTCCCACTTTGCCGTCCCAAACACCTCACAGCTCAACCACTACTGGTGCCCCCTCACCTTTAAGTCGGCTCCGACCTCTCTCCCAAGTCGGCTCAGTACAAAACCTACATCTGACGCCTTCCAATGAATACTTGTCACGTTTGCAACGACTCTTTTAGCCGGAGGTTCTTCTTATGGTGGGAGGTGTGGTAGAAATTGAAGTTTTGAAAATTTTGAGTCTAACCAATAGGAGTGTGTCATGCAGCGACTCTTTTAGCCGGAGGTTCTTCTTATGGTGGGAGGTGTGGTAGAAATTGAAGTTTTGAAAATTTTGAGTCTAACCAATAGGAGTGTGTCACGCAGTAGAGAGAAAAAAAAGTTATAAGAATTGTGAAGAATTTTAAGGGGGTAGTGATAGATTTTGAAATTTTAAAAGTTTTAGTGGGAAATAAATATTATTAATTTATTTAATTTAGTTAGTTTTAATACAATAATTAATTCAATAAAATTTATATAATTTACTAAATATAAAAATTATATAAAATAAACACAAAATACAAAACAAAAATTACTAATATTAAACACAATTAATTATACTACAAATATTCTAAAAACGCCACCTAATTCGATTATTTAAAAATACTAGAAACGCAACCTAAACTAATACGACCAATCCGAGTCATAATCAGTATCTGACTCGAATTGGACATTCTCAAATCTGTGTTCTTCCTCCAACGCTTCATGAAGGGCGGCCCAATCCTTCTTGTATTCTCGGTCCCATACATCATGAACCATTTCTTGAACATCCTGAAGATGGACTTCATTGTCAAATTGGAGGTAGTACTCAAGTGGCTCCTCTTATGGTGCCCCCTCACCATTAAGTCAGCTCCGACCTCTCTCCCAAGTTAGCTCAGTACAAAACCTCCATCTGACGCCTTCCAATGAATACTTGTCACGTTTGCAACGACTCTTTTAGCCGGAGGTTCTTCTTATGGTGGGAGGTGTGGTAGAAATTGAAGTTTTGGAAATTTTGGGTTTAACCAATAAGAGTGTGTCACGCATGAGAGAAAAATAAGTGTTTTAAAAATTTTAAGGAGTGATAGATTTTGAAGTTTTGGAAGTTTTGGTGGGAAATAAAATTTTATTTATTTATTTAATTTAGTTAGTTTTAATACAATAATTAATTCAAATAAAAATTACTAAATATAAAAATTATATAAAATAAACACAAATTACAAAACAAAAATTACTAAATAGTAAACACAATTAATTATACTACAAATATTCTAAACATACCACCTAATTCGATTATTTGAAAATACTAGAGACGCAACCTGAACTAATACGACCAGTCTGAGTCATAATCAGTATCTGACTTGAACTGGACATTCTCAAATCTGAGTTCCTCCTCCAACGCTTTCTGAAGGGTGGCCCAATCCTCCTCGTATGTATTCTTGATCCCATACATCATGAACCGTTTCCTGAACATCCTGAAGATGGACTTCATCGTCAAATTGGAGGTAGTCCTCAAATGGCTCTTTCGGTGGGTTATATGGTAACAAGTAATTAAACGCCCAGTTTCAGAAGGCATCATCCTCATAGGGTGAGGGTTGAGCAACTGGTGGAGGTGGAAGTTGAGCAACAGGTAAGGGTGGAGGTTGTTAAACCGGTGGAACAAAACCTAGAGCTGGAATTAGAACCAGCGGTTGTTCAAATGGTCTAGGTCCTCTAGGACGTAAATGATTGTAGTGTGCTCGCCTTCCTCCACAGTAATCACTAAGAGCATTTCTTGGAGGTGCTGACATCGTGAGATTGTGAAATTTTCAAAACATCAAGTATTTTGGAGGTGTTAACATGTGGAATTAGAGTAGAAAGAAAGAGGTGAATGTGAGTTTATTTTGAGATGAATGAAATGTTTTAAGGTGAATGTGGGTATTTTTAAAGGCGAAGGTGAGCATATATAAGTAAAAAGGTTAAAGAAATTAAAAATAAAAAAATAATATGTCGCCCTCCCAACGGTCATTTTCTAAACCTTCAACGGCTACGACAAGCCGCCCACCCCACAAGCCATGAACCCGAAACCACTCCGTCCACCCTTAGCCGACTAATTTTGCCGCCTCTAACCACTAAATGAGTGCAACCTACCAAACTTTAATTCGGTTCCGATTTTAAAAGGTTCATGGTTTCACGGGTTCGCGGGTCCGGTCCGGTTCCGGTCCGGGTCGACCCGATACTCAGCCCTAATCAATTGTTTAGCTACTTCATTTTTTATTTTTTTTATACTTTTACACATCTTTCAAACATTATAAAAAACCACTTATTTCTTTTTGTCACTTTTCACTTTATCACGCTAAAACTATTTTCACACTTCTCACATTTTATTTAGGTTTTCATCAAATCAAAATGACTGAAAATTAATCTACCAACTCTAGATGCTCGAGTAAAATTAAACTTTCATAAATGAATAAACATAAACGACACAAATAAACTAAGGTTCACAATCATAAATGAACGAATGAGACATATTCTTATGTTCGTTCATTTAATTAAATAAATAAAAAAGTTTGTTTGTGTTCGTTCATTTATTATATAAACAATCATAAACGAACCTTCCGTCGAATGATTCACGACCAGTTCACTATATTTATTATTTCCTAACTAAATTAGATATTTTTATTCTAACTTTTTTACCTTTTATCATTCTTCTACTCACATAATTTAAGAAATATATAAAATCAAAATTTTAATGGATAAAAACTTGTTAGGTAATTTTATGCAAAAGATGTATATGGAGATATATATCGTGGTCAAGATCTTTTGTATAATATAGTAAGTTAGTAAGTAAAGAAGAACATATGTAAACACAAGTATATATGATAGGTTTTACATTATTATGTTTTTATAAAATCTAGAATTTTGAAAAAAATAGGGACCAAATTTACTGTAGTGATATATATTAAAGTAAATAAAAGTTAGGTACGTTGTAAGTGTAACATTGTCTTTTTCTATATCACCGAATCCTATAACAATTTGTTAATTTGAAAAATACAAATTCTTTACGATATAATATATTTGTAAAAAGTGGTAATAAAATCTAAATGACGCCATGAAATATTCATTGATAAGATATTATTTAAGTGCAAATATTGGATCCATTTATATAATAAAAACAATTATATTCTTTTAACATGTGCAAATTTCTCTTAATCTTAATTGGTTTTTTATGTCACATCTTGTACGAAAATATTTGTCTATTCTAAAAGTATTTGGATGCATATCATTTCGTCATATGCAAATCGTATATATTAAATTCCCGGAATCAACTTTAACCATCAATCCCCCTTAGAATATAAAACGTGGATTTGTAATAGTAATTAATATATTTTAAAAGCATGTATAGAATAAAGCATTTTTTAATTTAATTTTCAAACAAATTTAAAAGGTTCACACATTATATATTACATACTATTTATGATGTCTTTATTCAAAAAATGATTATTAAATTATTATCATACTTGTGATTTTTTAAAATGTCACAATGTACTAATGTTCCATACTTCCTGCATGTTTCTTTATCAAATACATTCATAGTGTCTCTAAGAGAGGAGAGAATGGACACGGGTTAATTGTGAGAGCGGTAAAGACATGTTACAAATCTATAAAATATTTTAGGGTATGAAGTGACACATATGTCATAAACTTAGAGACGACAGAAAAAACACTTAACTCATTATACTATTAGCTCATTTTTAGGTAAAGATTTTATTTAAGTGTTAGCGAGAAACTAAAACTTCAATAAAAAACACGATCAAACAATCATCACGTGTAACACAAACAATCAAAAGATTACAAAATAAATTTTTTCTAACATTTTGATAAAAAAAAACACGATCAAACAACCATCATGCGTCATCAAAAGATTAGATAATAAAATTATCCTAACGTTTTGATAGCATCTTAGTGTTAAGGTATAACCCTTTAGATAACTTCACCAAACCTACCAAAGGGCCATTAAGCTTGCGATATAAGGTTGGAGGGGGTGGTGTGGTTGCCTCCATTGCGGCTACCACGGTTTAAAGTCATGTCCATTACTACACATTCAGTTTTCTGGCTACCTCTGTAGCGGCGTCCGATGGTTGCTTTTTGCGACTACTACAAGCCATGGTGTTTGTATGTGCTCGTTTAAATCTTCACCCCTTCTTTTTATATTATTATTCTATTAGTATTTTACTACTTTTAAAAATTTAATTTGTTAAATTCCTATTACATGAGGCTTCTTCCTTTTCTACCACCACAATCTCACCCTTTGGTTGATTGTAGTGGGAAAGCCGCACGTTACGACCTCACCACCTTCATAGGTTTCCCGCACCTTCGTCACACGTCACGTCATCTTTTCCTCGTGGTTTTCTTCTTCTTCCATATTTTTCTCCAATTTAACGACCCCACCACCGCACTTTTTCCCTCTCCCTGACAAACCACCGCAATGCTCCCCATTAAGCTCAGCCTTATAGTGTCCGGTAAGGCTTAAAAAGAAGCCCTTAAACAATTCAACGAACTTCCTTGGTAGTTGTGTCACGTGCGAATTATTGTTTGACAAAAAGTTCAAATATTTTCTCTATTGATTTTTTCACGTGGTTTAACACGTAAATGTAGTAAATGTAGTCAGGGAGGCTTTTCACATAATTGTTTTCTTATAAGAAAATATTAATCAATCTTTTAAACATATTAAAAATGAATATTATTGTGAATTTTGGAATGAATGCCATACCCAATGAGGGGTAGAACTTATAAAGCCACTAAAAAAATGTACAATGAATATACTTAAATGTACAACAATAAATAAAGAAATAAATAATCTAATATCCCCCTTCAAGCGAATGGTGGCGGTCCAATGCGAAGCATGCCACGAAATTGCTCGAATTGAGTGCGCGGAAGACTTTTGGTAAAAATGTCAGCCACCTGGAGCTTGGATGGAACGAACTTTGTGGGAAGTTTTCCTGATAGAACTAGCTCTTGAACAAAGTGATAATCAATGTCAATGTGTTTCGCACGGTTGTGATCAACTAGATTCTGACTGAGGAAGATTGCACTGTGGTTGTCACATAAGATGGTGGGCCTGGTGTTGGGAAGCGCGTAAAGCTCCTGAAGGAGATGGGTGATCCAAATGACAAGATTTCCTCCAAGAAAGATGGAGTAGCCATAAGTCGAGCGACGAGTTACAATGCATTGGGCTCAGTCAGCATCAAAATACCCTAAGACGGAGGTGGTGCGAGGTTTCGAAAAAGTGAGCCGATATGAAAGTGTTCCTTTGACATAGCGAAGGATACGCTTGATGCATTGAAAATGTGTTTTTGTAGGAGCTTGCATGAATTGGCTGACTTGATTGACAGCATAAGATAGATCAGGTCAGGTTATCGTCATATACTGTAAGGCACCAACCAGAGAGCGGTACTCGGTGGGGTTGTGAAATGGTTCTCCATCAGAGACAAGCGTTACATGTGAATCAAGAGGCGTCAGAACGGGTTTGGCATCAAGGAGTTTCGCACGATCAAGGATATCATGAGCATATTTGGACTGGCTGAGAAATAGCCCCTCACAAGTGTAAATAAAGTTTAGGTCTCCAAGGTCTTTTATGGCAAATTCTTGATGAAGCTGAGCAGTAAAGCGAGCGATAGTCGCTTCGTGATTTCCTGTTAATATGAAATCATCAACATACACAAGGAGATACATAATGCAAGCATCTCTTTTGAATAAAATAGAGACGTATCTGCCTTGCTACAAGAAAACCCATTTTTGAGTAAGAACGAGCTTAGACGATAAAACCAAGCACGAGGTGCTTGTTTAAGGCCATACAACATACAAGGCCTTCTCTAATCGGCATACATGATTTGGTGCACGTGGATCTTTAAATCCTGGTGGTTGCTCCATGAATATTGTTTCACTTAGGTGTCCATTTAAAAAAAAACATTTTTGACATTGAGTTGATGCAATTTCCATTTGTTTATAATTGCTAAAGACAAAACAATACGAACAGTGGATGCTTTCTCAAGCTTCGTGTACAACATTACATTACTTTTTGATGCTTTATGTATGTGTCGTAGATTTTGGGTATTTACCGGTGACATGAAGTACATGATGCAGTCTCACATAAGAGAACGAGAGAGGCGAGAAACTCTCTTTTTAAAGTCATCTTTCTCTTGATGGAGCAGATCTACATTGTGAATGGTAGTGGTGATACCATTGCGTGCAAAGCTGGTGTTTCTATTGCTTTGGTGTTCTCAGGTGTGTATGTTCTGCAGATTTCCATCGATAATTTTTGTTTGGGTGTTGCATGTTCGCTTTTGAGGACTCGTCATATAAATTTGTTGAATTCTGCTAAACTTTGATTTGCGATAATTGAACTTTGATTTTGGTGCTTGTGTATGCTAATTGTTGGTATAGTCATGTACTATTCTATTTGGTTTAAAATAATATGTTTCGTAATATAAATTTGTTGAATTTTGGCTCATAAGTTCTAATTGAACTTTGATTTTCACTAATAGAACTTTGATTTTGGTGAATGTGTATGCTAATAATTATTGGTGTAGTCATGTACTATTCTATTTGATTTAAAGTAATATGTTTTTTTGCTTCATTCTATGAGAGCTTATGGAGTTTTATATTCGTTGACATATCTTTTACTCGTTTAAGGTCGTTTTAAGTTTTTTTTATCAGTCTAAGTTATGTAGTTTTGAATCTATGTTGTCTTATTGCGGTTCTTAAACCATAACAGCTAATGCTGATGAAATTCACTATTTACCTACATATTTGGAATATGGATATGTCTTAGGAGAATGGCTATTGCAGTTGTATCAGCTAAGTTTTGATGTGTGTGAGTCGACTTGCACTTTCTCAAGATAGGCAAACAAGTCAATCCAAACGATTATATAAAGAAGTTGTTGACAGACAATTGAATTTGATGTAAATGATAGAGATGCGGAATGTTGTTACCTTTTTTGATAATGCAGTTTATTTTTTTAGTATTGAATACCTGATATGTATTTTTATTCTTTGTGATGTTGATATGGTTATACATAATAACATAAATGCATAATGTTATATAAAGAAGTTGGTGACAGAATTGAATTTGATGGCGGAAGGGGTGGGAAAAAGAGAAGCGGGGAGGGGTCGGGTTGAAGGAATGAATATTTCAACGGGTTAGGAGTGTGAAGAGAAGAGTATGGAATGTTGTCTCATTGAATGTGACATGGCAGGATAACAATATTTTTTCCCGTGGAGAGTTCTAAGCACTAGTACCCGTGAAAATTAGCAGGATAGCCAAGGAACACAGAAGTGGATGAGCGAGGGGCAAGTTTGTGGGGCCGGGTGGCCGACATGTTTGGGTAACATTGTGACAACCCGTCAAAAATCAAAGGTCAAACCTATACTTTGACCGTATATATATACGTATATACATGTGTATGACTTGATTTATTAATATTATTAATAAACACTATGCACGTAAACGTCCAACCTCGACAATTTCCACGTTTGTATAATAACCAACAGAAAGGTCCAATCCTAGATCGATGGAACTTCAACAACAAGAAAGATAAATATAAAAAGTAACTTTTATATTTTCCTAACCGGTGTCGTGAGAAATCATTATAACGCCCGACAACGCTTAAGCGAATATTTCGAATCATAATCCCTTATGAGATTGAATAATGAAATATCCGAGCTCGAGCCGAAACGATAGAATCATTTATTTATTTCTTTACGCGGTGCCACGAATAAATAAAGTAAATATATAAGTATACTTTCAAAATAATTAAATTCACAACGAATTATAATTATATAACGATGTCATGATCTCATAAATAATTTAGAAACTTATTTCGGCCAAAACGGTGCAACGGTTCGGCTTAAAAGAGCCATTTACTAATTTGGGCCCGGCCCGGCCCAATAAACCAAAATAAAGCATCTAAGTCCAAAACACGACCCAATGAGTAAAACAACACCTAATAAGTATAACGTATCACTCACGGATAATTTTAGGCAATTATGAGACTAACCGCGACCAAAACGGAGAAAGCCTCGAACACCGGCCTGACACGACCTATACCGGCCTTGAACCGTTTCTCTAAACGTTCGAACCCCTTTCAAAGCCCAAACGGCTTCGTAATAATTATTTTACGATGACACTATAATTATTATATAATCGTCATAAAATAATTTGGTTAACGTGTAGTTTTTATAAAAACTGAACACCGTATGACCACGTAAAATATCTAATAAACCTAACCTAACCTAGTAACTGATCGAGGTTAAATGATTAACTAAGGTTAATGATTAAAAAAAAAAAATACAAAATATCTGATTTTAGATCAGATTGATCAAATCTCATCCAACTTGCCAATTTCATTATTTATAGCCTCAACCCCCTCCTTGCTCTTCACACCCGACGGAACCTCCCCCGCCACCCTCATCCGATCGGCGAACGTCACCACCACCCATAACCACCACCACACATAAATTTACAAAGCATAATCACATAAATTTACAGGCTTTTTCTTTCCGCTTCTTTTCCACATTTCAATTTCCCAATTTCATCTCCAAAAAATGTATTTTTGTATTCTGTGATAAACCCTAATCCACAATACTCCCTTTCAACACAATCGGAATCCAAAAAACACAAAGATTAAACATTTAAACTACATATTATTAGCGATATCCAAAATCGAAAAGCATTTCAACCTTTACAACAAAAAAGCCCTAATTTTGAACGAAGTATAAAACCTGAATCGGAATCGCTATCTGAAGAAGACGAATGCGAGGCCCAACTTTTAGGGTTCCAAATTGACGAAAGAAGTTTAGTGGCACCACCGGCGACAAATTTAGCCGGAAAAAGAAGTCCATTACGCCAATTAGAGTTCTCCGGTTGCGGAGGCGGAGTTGGTCGGTCGTATGGAGACTTTCTGGCAGCAATTTCAACCGTCATGACAAAATACTTGGACATAAAAATATATAAACAAATATATACTTGGACATAAAAATATGATCATTTTTATAGAACGTATGTAATTCTAAATAACCAAGCACTTTGACTCATAATTGACATTTAAGTGTTCCTATTTTTAGATCTTATTTTTAACTTGAAATATTTATTTAAAGTTATTATGACCTATTAATATTTAAAAGACTTAAATATTAGTTTTTCGTATCATATTATTTGTCAGATATATAAACAGTATATAATTCCAAATGATGGAATTAGAAATATAAAATGTTATATTTTCGACTTATACGACGAAACATATATATGACAAATATATCAACACTTCTTCACACAAATATCTCGTCTTAATATTTTATTATTAAATATTATTTTCTAAATATAATTTAGAAAAACTATTTGAGAGATATCATTAACATAATAATATTTACGGAGCTAAATATTTATTATCATTTCGGTCAATTATCGGATACTTGTATCTTATCACGGCAAAGCCAACAACTAAATTTCGTAACATATAAAGATTTATATTTTCTAAATCTTGAAAATATTAAAACATATAAGTTATATCTATTTATTTGCATAAATATTTCTATAACTTATGTATAATTATTTGTCTATAATTATAAACTCGAAGTTAAATATACAGCGTGAACTTCAAATAATAAATATTTTATTATTTATCTCGATGTTTAAAACTTGATTGAATGTATATTTTCGTAATATTAAATAATTATTTGATTATAATTATTTCTACAAAGCGATATATATATTTATTCGATCATAAATATATCAATCAACGTAAATATTTATTTGAAAGATAAATATTCCAAACAGACTTTCCAAACAATACAAACGGGAATATTATGTCAAGACTCGACCAGGATCATTTGGGGAACCGAACATTATCCAACTGAAACAATACCTTAACATCGTCTTATTAATTATTACTAGGACACGGTTTACTAGCTACGTCCAGAGCTATACAGCTTTCATCATCACCTTAATCAAGTGAGTTTCACGGCCCTTTCCTTTATCAACTGTTTTATACTTTTGGGGGAGAAATAATGATCAAACAAATCTTTCAACTTGATATTATGGTATTACTGTTACGCTATTGATTAATTGTTCTTTCATACCCCTTCATAGTAAATTGCTAAAAACATATTGCTACAAATCCCATCATCAATTGATTTCAATTAGTTCCGTAACAAAACGATAACTAATGAATAGATCTATTTGGGTTGACAACCCTGCCCTATCTGGTCGCTCCAGTTCTGACACACGCGTAACAAGTATGGGGGTACATGTCAGTTATTCCATGCCATTGGTATTTCTTAGGGGAAGTTACCATAGGTGGGTAAAAACTGTTAGTGTTTGAAATCAAGGAACAAATAGATCAATGCAACGACGGGTAATCCGTATAACATCTTGTGTATCATCAACAGTTTTACAAATACACTTTGTAAAGACTCAAACCTGTGAACTCACCAACATTATGTTGACCTTTCTTTCAAAACTCATGTATTTCTCAGGTATCTAAGATCGCTCTCGGTGTGCAAATGGGAAGTCTGTCAAACAAAATGGCCTGCAATAGGAATGGAGTCATGGTCACCTTTTACTATCTAAATAAATCATGAACAAACGTATTTCTTATCATGACGATCTCGTTTCAGTATTGTAGACAATGTTATCTTTTATATACTCCGCTGCAACTTTGATAACATACCTAGTTTTCAAACATAAACGAAACTGTTAGACATCGTTCTTTGTATCCACGACTATGACCCCATGACGTCATACGCCCACGTAATCGGAAACAAAAGTAGTTAAAATACAATTATAATCCACTCAAAAATAATATCAAATATGTATTTCATAAGAAAATATAAGTTTTAAACTTTAAAAATTAATAAAAAATAAAAAAAAGTTAAAAAAAATAAAAAAAAGTTAAAAAAAATAAAAAAAATCAAAAAACCGGTTGTACCGGAAAAAACGGAAAACCGGCCGGTCTATCCTGGTCCGGTTGTTGCCAAAAAAACCAGGATATAAAAAACCGGTGAGGAGGGCGGTTCACGGTTGAACCGGCCGGTTCGAACCGGTTTTTAAAACATTGGTGGAGATATGTGGTGGTGTGAAGGGCGTCCACCCAAAACGTGGTTGGGAGGGACACGTGGACGAGTGAGGAAAACATGATGTCATTTAAATGTCGTATCATGTGTTTTGATTTACCGTCTTATTGTGAAGTTTGGGGGCATGAAAAACAGAAGTGAAGACCGTTTGTGGTGGAAGTTTTAATATTTGTGTTGTCAAACTCACCACCAAGGTCGCACTGAAAGGAATTTATTTTTGTGTTAAATTGGGTGTCAATAATTTTATGAAATTGTGTGAATTTAGAAAATGTCTTGTAGTTAAATTTTTTAGGATAGACCCAAGTGTAGTTGGAAAAGTCATTAATAAGGACCATGTAATATTTAAAACCTGATTTGCTTAAAATATGAGAGATTGACAAATCAAAATGCAAAAAGTCAAACAGCATAATAATAGTGGATAACGAGGTTTGAAATGGTAACCGTTTATGCTTGCAATTTGACACGAGTTACAATAGAAACTAGTATTTTTATCACATAGAATGAAATTACGAGTAGAAAGAAAATTTAAAGTAGGTTGGCCCAAATGTCCGAGTCGATGGTGCCACACATCTTGGTCTTTTGAAGCAAGCATGCAAGACAAATCCGAGGTGAGTGGGTAAAGTGTTCCAGTGCTATTGTAACGACTCAAGAGGGTGCTGCCAATCTTCAAATCCTTAACAGAAAATCCAAAAGGGTCAAACGTGAGTAAAACTTGATTATCAATGGTAAATTGACGTACGGAAATGAGATTTTTCACTGTATGTGGAGTGTAAAGGATGTTTGTTAGTTGAAGGTTTTTGTTGGGAAAGGGTAAGGTTGCGTTTCCTGATCCATAGATTGGAACATATTGTCCATTCCCGACATATACTGATTTAATAGATGACAATTTTGGGGAGTAGAAAACTTACCTTGGTCACACGATGCTTCAAAATTGTGCAATTTATCGGTTACTTTTTTTCAAAGGTTATTGGACTACATGATGCTTCACAATCACTGATGTCTTGTACTATCGAAACCACGTTTTCATATAATCACTCCATTAATTGTTCTACCAATTGGCGATTTTAAACCCCCAGGGAAATAATTCATCACCTCTAATTTCATGTTACAAATTAAACGATGCAAAAACTGATTAACACCAGAAAAAATAGCATGAAAAAATGAAAATTTCGAAATTCAGTGATTAACAATCTTAAAAGATACCAAAAATGCATAACTGAAAAACAAAACACAAGATAACTAAATTGATTAATATCATAGAGGATAAATCGTGAAAACAATGGTCATTCTAAGATGTATAAAACAGCAATTGTCGGTTCAAATAGATCTGGAAAAAAAATACATTTACACGTGAAGGAAGAAAGAAGACTCAGATTCGCCTTTATTCAGACAATAATCGGCGGCGGCGACAGCCTTGGCTGCGAAATCAGCTATGAGAACGCCACCCTAAGACCACCGCCACCACCGTGTCTGAGTTTAATACATGAATCAATCGTCACAGTCTCCGTACACACACACACAATATGAGAGATTACAGATCATCGGCAGAAGAAACAAACCGGAATCTCCATCTCTTGTGTGTGTGTGTGATTTCATTCCTTCTGCCTCATACTTAAACTAATGAGATTTTTTACCAAATTTTTCGGCTTGTCTTCCTGTTATAGAGCGAGCACCTGCTCCTCATCAGTTGACCTAATAGTTTTTAGGCCTTGTTCGATAAGCCCAATATATATTCGAACATGGGCCTCACGTTAAAGAAAAAACCCACCACAAAATAACTATTTGATAGTGATAACTGATAAGTAGACTCCTCGCCGAGTTTGAAGCATCTTTCTCTAGCGTTGAGGCTGGACTCTAGACGTGAGGCGTTCGCTGTCTTTTTATAAGTTGTTACAAACCGGTCTTTGGTGGGCTTCATCTGATTTTCTCTTTTTTAATTGAAGTTAACACTTATTTTTTTAAATTTAATTTTATTTATTTTTAATCAATAACGTCTAGTTTTTTTTCTCTTATTCTTAACGGCTAAGTTTTCTTAAACAATTATTATAAATACACTTAAATACTTATATTCACACTTAGCTCATCATCTTCACCAAACCCACCCCTTCATTTCTAATCTATAGATCCAAGAAACTCATTTCCGTTTACTTAAATCTTAAACGAGGGTAACATTGAACATGTATAAACGAGGGCAACAGTGAACACGTATAGACAGGCTTCGGCGTTCTATGATGAATCGAATCTGAAGCTTTGTTTTTTGGTTAATTTTTGTCTCAGGTTGTTAAGGTTAATTAGGGAGTCAAAATCTTGAATTCTGTCAAATCTTATACAAACCAAAGCTTTGAATCTTTGCTGCATTTTGGAAATTGAGGTTGTTTTCCTGATGAAAAGAGTTAAATTATAGGTTTTAAGTTTGAATTCCCTTATCCAAATCTGAATAGTGTACTAATTACTTTAATCTTTTCCAAAAAAAAAAAAAATATCACAAATAACTAATTAGATTAAAAGAAATCATCCCTATATAAACATTGCACCTCTTTATAAAACAACATGACAATTAACATAAAACAACATGACAATTAACGGTAGGATAGTTATGAGAAAACCATCTGTAGAAACTCTATACGCAGTAACTAATCATTTAGTTACTGTTGTCCAAATTGAAGTTGTTTTAAACTAATTAATTATCTAGTCTTATACTATTAGTTTGGTATAAATTTTCTTTAATACGATAGAAGCCGACAATACGTAGAATAACAAGACGTGCAGGGGAACATATATAATCCATCATTAAATTAATATTATTATTTTTATAAACTTATACTTATAATAATCAATAATCAATTCCAGGACACGTGTATAGCCTAACAAACTAGCATACAACCTGCTCGCACGTTTGAACTTCATTCATGAACAAACATTAGATGATTAGAATATAGTTGTACGTACGTTCAATACTTATGTTAGAAACTCATACTTTTTTAATCCAACAACAATCGGATATATGTATTTTTATATTATTAAACAAATTGTTGACATACAAATGTCAACCTTCGTGAGTGTCACAAATTCCACAACAATTTGGCTAGTTTTTTAGCCCTACAAATAGTTAGCTATTGATGTTGAAGTCAATCAGCATCCATCCGGTTATACACAATCAAACTGACAAAATGGTTTCATCCCATCACTTATGGAGCTTCTGCTGCTTCTTTAGCCTTGTCACAGTCATCTTCTCCTGGCTCGTGAGCCCTACTAGAGCCGTATACCATGGTTACGTTCCGAGCCCATGGACCCTGGCTCACGCCACATTTTATGGCGACGAGTCTGCATCCGCGACCATGGGTATGTATATAATACATGTAACCTGCCGTATAATTAATTTCGGAGTGTAAATGTATTTATAACATTCTTTTATATATATGTTGTTAATTTCAGGAGGTGCTTGTGGCTATGGAAACTTGATGACTAACGGATACGGAACGGACACAGCTGCATTGAGCACGACTATCTTTAGTGACGGATACGCGTGTGGCCAGTGTTACCAAATACGATGTGTCCAGTCTCCGTGGTGCTACACGGGATACACGACCGTGACAGCCACTAACCTCTGTCCACCCAATTGGTCTGAGGACTCCAACAACGGTGGATGGTGCAACCCTCCCCGAACCCATTTCGACATGGCTAAGCCCGCCTTTATGAAAATCGCTCAGTGGAAAGCTGGCATAGTCCCCGTCATGTACCGCAGGTGAATAATTTCTGACAACTCTCTGACAAAAAGATTGCGTAAAGTTAAGTTAATATTTCATATATATTAATTTGTGGGTATACATATATGTTTTAGGGTTCCATGCAATGAGATAAGGAAAGGTGGGATAAGATTTTCTTTTCAAGGAAATGGGTACTGGTTGTTGGTGTATGTGATGAATGTGGCTGGTGCTGGTGACATCCATCAGATGTGGGTGAAAGGGACCAAGACCAGTTGGATCAGCATGAGCCATAACTGGGGTGCTTCGTACCAAGCGTTCGCGACTCTTCAGGGTCAAGCCCTGTCCTTCAGGCTAACTTCATACACCACCAAACAGACTATTACAGCTTACAATGTGGCTCCGGCTAACTGGAACTTAGGGTTGACTTACCAAGCTAATGTCAACTTCCATTGATAGTTAATTGATGGGTTTGAAAGGGCTTGATTCATATGCATATGAACATTTTGTTTGTAATGTTATTTCGGTCAGTACTCAAAGTACTGATCATGTTGTCCGTCCCACTAGAACTAAAATATTTTAATGGGTACGAGATGAATATAACATCTGTTTTAGTTTAAATTTAAGATATTGGTTTATAAAGTCTGTTATATATGTGTGCGTATTTGATGACCTTTGTCAAGTTTTGCAAAAGAAAAAGACCTAAATTTATCTGGTTACGGTAAATAGGATATCGTATCTATAATGGTTTCTATTATATAGCTTATCATATTATGAAAACTAAAACCAAATGTATGGATTGATTTGAACTAATTAATATAAATAAAAACAACTTAAAAGACACAATATCACTTTTAAATTTGAAGTCCAATTTTGAACTCGTGCATTCCAAACCTATCATTAACCTGTGTCCGAGACCTTTTTGCATTCCAAACCGATCATTAAGTATTCTCTCATTGTGGGTGTGTATATTTACACGAATTGGGCAGAAAGAACACACACAGAAAAATCGTATTCTTGCACTGCTTCTGCTGCTGACTCCGATCACGTTTCGCTGCTCTGTTCCGACCGCATTTCAGGCAAGTATTTAGTCTCGTTGTACACATAGTTTTGAACCAGTGTACCTTGGGAACATACGACAAATCTGTTTAAGGGAATTGTATCAAACACAAGTCAGGTTCCTCTTGTTTTCATTTCTGTGTTCTTCAGTTTTGCAGGAACTAATCCTGTTGTTGCTCGTGATCGTATTTCGGTGGAGTTTACGTTTAGTGTTTTTGGAATTTTGGGAGAAAAACTAGTGGAAAATGGGTTTTTTCACTAAGTGTGAAAATTAATTTTTCATCAACTTTGGACTAAAATAAAATACAGATAACATAGGTTGTTGCCTTTGTATTTTATAGGTTTGTGTAGTACGTTATGAGGGCTTCCAAACGCATCAAAGCACGTCCAAATCCGAGCTCGTATGAATGAGATATCGAGGCTCAAAGTTGAGGGTTCGAAGTTGTTAAAGCTGCGAATTTTAGAGAGAATTGAAGTGGAACTCATCCCACATTGGTTGGGATGAAACCAAAAGTGCTCTATAAGGTGGGAACCTTACCAACTATTGTTTCCCTTCGTAGGACACATCCCTTGGACTCTGAGGGGTGCCCCTAACTCGCACTCGCACACGCTCGTGGCGTGGGCGTATGAGGCGCAATGTGGCGCACTTTGCAGTCCGCCGCGAGCCGCCTTATTGTTTTTTAGTTCAACCAGAAGTTGGTTCGGTTGAAGTCCAGGCGGACAGGTTCAAGCGGAGTGGAGAGTTGAACCGGAAGAACAGGTTCGGGTGGAACCAGTTCAACCGGAAAGTGGGTCAAGCGGACCTGTGTGGTCCGGGCGGAACCAGTTCAATCGGAAGAATTTCCGGCTGAACTTAATGCTGATGGTTCAGCCGGAGGTTGATCCGGAAAAACAGCTGTTACGAGGCGCACTTTGCACTTCGCCGCGAGCCGCTTGAGAGCCGCCTTATTGTTTTTGAATTCAACCAGAAGTTGGTTCGGTTGAAGTCCAGGCGGACAGGTTCAAGCGGAGTGGAGAGTTGAACCGGAAGAACAGGTTCTGGCGGAACCAGTTCAACCGGAAGAATTTCCGGCTAAACTTCAAGCTGATGGTTCAGCCGGAGCCGGAGGTTGATCCGGAAAAACAGTTGTTACGAGGAGTTCTTCCGGGTTGACAGCTGTGAACGCGTTTTTGAGCTAATTAAGGTAATTCCGCGTTAGTTAGAAATCAATTTGCATTAAAAACGTTTAATGCAAAGTTTGACTGCGAATTAACTTAGTGTGCTCTCCAAGGCTCTCATTCACTATAAATATAGCCTTATTATTTGAGGCAAAACACACCGAATTCCACACAGAAATATTTCTTCTCTTCCTCATACTTTCTCTCAAGATATTCATCTCGTTCTTCGGCTTCTTCAAGCTTCGAATGTATTTTCAAGCTTAGTGTTATCCCAGCCGTACAATACGATTTAGGCGATTGTACCCTGAGAAACAAAACGGATCTTTGGTAGACTCGAAATTTGTTTTAAGGGACCCGGGTTTTGACCCGAATCCTTCGTTTAAGATTTTGTGTTTTTTATTTTTACTCAAACACTTTAACACAAATTTTCTATCTTTCTGTCTTCATCTCCTTATTCTCAAAACCATTTTGAAACTTAATTAAACTTTCATCACTGTATTTACTTTGTCTATTTATTTCATTTCTCGTAATTGTATTTTCTTTATTTATTGTAATTGTCTTATATTTGTATTGTAATTCATTTCTTTTTCCTGTATCGTAACTCTTTCATTTCCTTGTAATCGTATTGTAATAGGAGTAGTAATTTTCACTTCTTGTATTGTAATAGTTAGATTATTTCTTTGTTGTAATCGTATTAATAAAATATTTATTTTATTTTAAATTTACGAACGGTTTTCCTACAAGTGTTTCTTTCAGTTGTATTTTATTCATTACTGTTTTTCCATATTGTAATTGTGAGAACGATTATTCAGAATCATTACTGAATTTCTAACAGTAAGAACCAGCTAAATCATTTTATTTAGATGATAACCAATTAAAAGTATAGACCATGCGAAAACTCCGGTATATGTACAGTTTTGAATATGAATGCATGCTTTCTTACATTAAAAAGCCGCCTCTGACATTGCAAGCAATATTCCTAGCAACACTATTTTCCTAACAACACAAAAAGAACAAATGAATATAACAACATGAGAAAAGACACTATAAGAACGATTATCATTTTAAAATAAGAAAATAAATATTAAGATTAATGAGTGTATCATTTTAAAATATAGAAAATACACTATAAGAACGATTATCCTGTCTAGGTTACTCACAAAAGATCAACAGACAAAATAGCACCATGATTAGCGAGTTAACAAGAGGAATAAACTGGAAAATCGAGTAAACACTTGGAATAAACCTCAAACTTACAGATTTTAAAGCTAGCATTACCAGAATCAAGAAAGGGGGTCGCCGGTTTCATGTCTCAGATGAGCACAACCGTCGTCATTGAGCTTATAACCCTTCTAATCGTTCTAAACAAAAACCATCCTGATTAAGCATGTGGCCCATAAAACTTGAGATTCGGGCATGGGATGTTCTTGAACAAAGAAAGGGTGAATGTGAAGAAATGAATGCAAATAGCAGATACGATCCTAATACGTGTCTGAGATTAGGGCATGGGATGTCTTTCGATCCATATAGTCCCATCTCTCTTCTCTCTTGATGCGAGACTGTGTTTCTGGTTACTCGAGGAGAGATTTTGTTTCTGAAAATTGGGTCAGAGGGAAGTGAAAATTACATAAGCTTGAACTGAAATTTTTAGCCACATTTTAAAATTTCAAGTGTGGCCAAAAGATAGTTATAGTTACATTCTAAATTTTCAAGTGTTACATTTGGCCATTTTTTTTAACGTAGCTAGTAATTGTCATACGTTTTTCTTAAAGTGTGGCTAGAGATTTGAAGTATATATTTTTTTGTTACATGAATAAAAAATCAAATAAATAATGTGACAGTTGGTCATATTTGACCATACTTTTTGAGTGTGGCTAATAAATGTCACATTTTATTGTAAAAGTGTGACTAAAGATTTTTAAAAAGTGCGCTTTTCATCACACGAATAAAAAAATATGTGGCTGAAACTAGGTCTGGTGACTTTTAGCCTCACATTTAATCGAAAGTGTGACAAGACATTTAAAAAGAAAAACAGTAGCCGTAGATCATTTTTGGGGTAGTACCTAAAAGAATTTTATAGGTTCATCACTGCTTCTTGATTAAACTTGTATTCCACCCTTTTTAATCTCCTACTAGTGAGATTCTCAGAGCACCTAACATCTTGTGCATCAAAGTTATCACCGAGCTTAGTTATTGTTGGCACCTAACATCTTGTGCACCAAAGTTATCACCGAGCTTAGTTACTGTTGTCCAAATTGAAGTTGTTTTACCAATAGGCCATTGGCCTGGCGGTATGGAGTTTGGAGTTTGGTGGCTCAGACGTCGGTTCGACGGTTCGATCCTCGATTTGAGGAATTAGGTGATTTAGGTGTAATAGTAGGAGATAGGTAGGAGCCGTTCAAAAATAAAATTGAAGTTGTTTTAAACTAATTAATTATCATCTAGTCTTATACTATTAGTTTGGTACGGATTTTCCTTAATACGATACAAGCCAACAATACGTAGAATAATAAGACGTGCAGTGGAATCGATATATAATACATCCGATCAATTAACTAATATTCTCATGTATTATAAACTTATATTTATAATAATCATTTTCAGGACACGTGTATAACCTAACAAATTAGCATACAACCTGCTCGCACGTTTGAACTTCATTCATGAACAAATTAACATTAGAATATAGTTGTACGTTCAGTACTTATGTTAGAAACTCATACTTAATTTTTCATCCAACAACAATCGAATATACATATATATTTTTATATTATTAAACAAACTGTTGACTTACGAATGTCAACCTTCGTGAGTGTCACAAAAGTCCACCCACTTCCAAAACAATTTGGCTAGTTTTTGAGCCCTATAAATAGCTAGCTATTGATGTTGAAGTCAATCAGTCAGTATCCATCCGGTTATACAAAATCAAACAAAATGGCTTCATTCCATCACTCATGGAGCTTCTTATTTAGCCTTATCTTCTCCTGGCTCGTAAGCCCTACTCGAGCCGTGTACCATGGTTACGTTCCGAGCCCATGGACCCTAGCTCACGCCACGTTTTATGGCGACGAGTCTGCATCCTCAACCATGGGTATGTATATATATAATACATGTAACATGATTCGATATATCCGATTATCAATTCAATTTAACTTAGAGTGTAAATATATATAACATTCTTTTATATAGTTGTTAATTGTTTATGTTAATTTCAGGAGGTGCTTGTGGATATGGAAACTTGATGACTAACGGATATGGAACGGACACAGCTGCATTGAGCACGACTATCTTTAACAACGGATATGCGTGTGGCCAGTGTTACCAAATACGGTGTGTTCAATCTCCATGGTGCTACACTGGTTACACAACCGTGACGGCCACTAACCTTTGTCCACCCAATTGGTCTCAAGACTCCAACAATGGTGGATGGTGCAACCCTCCCCGAACCCATTTCGACATGGCTAAGCCCGCGTTTATGAAAATCGCTCGATGGAAAGCTGGCATAGTCCCCGTCATGTACCGCAGGTGAATTAATTTCCAACAACTTTGCTGACAAAAAAGATTTTGCGTAAAGTTAAGTTAATATTTTTATAGTATTGAAACTAATTTGTGTGTGTACATATATGTTTTAGGGTTCCATGCAATGGGATAAGGAAAGGTGGGATAAGATTTTCTTTCCAAGGGAATGGGTACTGGTTGTTGGTGTATGTGATGAATGTGGCTGGTGCTGGGGACATCTCTAAGATGTGGGTGAAAGGGACCAAGACCAGTTGGATCAGCATGAGCCACAACTGGGGTGCCTCGTACCAAGCTTTCGCGACTCTTAAGGGTCAGGCCCTGTCCTTCAGGCTAACTTCATACACCACCAAACAGACTATTACAGCTTACAATGTGGCTCCGGCTAACTGGAACTTAGGGTTGACTTACCAAGCTAATGTCAACTTCCATTGATAGTTAATTGATGGGTTTGAAAGGGCTTGAGTCATCATATGCATATGAACATTTTGTTTGTAATGTTATTTCGGTCAGTACTCGAAGTACTGATCATGTTCTGCAATCCATCCGTCCCACTAGAACTAAAATATTTTAATGGGTACGAGATGAATATAAACATCTTTTTTAGTTTAACTTTAAGATATTGGTTTATAAAGTCTGTTATATATGTGTGCGTATTTGATGACCTTTGTCAAGTTATGCAAAAGAAAAAGACCTAAATTTATCTGGTTACGGTAAATAGGATATCGTATCTATAATGGTTTCTATTATATAGCTTATCAGATTATGAAAACTAAAACCAAATGTATGGATTGATTTGAACTAATTAATATAAATAAAAACAACTTAAAAGACACAATATCACTTTTAAATTTAAAGTCCAATTTTGAACTCGTGCATTCCAAACCTATCATTAACCTGTGTCCGAGACCTTTTTGCATTCCAAACCGATCATTAAATATTCTCTCATTGTGGGTGTGTATATTTACACGAATTGGGCAGAAAGAACACACACAGAAAAATCGTATTCTTGCACTGCTTCTGCTGCTGACTCCGATCACGTTTCGCTGCTCTGTTCCGACCGCATTTCAGGCAAGTATTTAGTCTCGTTGTACACATAGTTTTGAACCAGTGTACCTTGGGAACATACGACAAATCTGTTTAAGGGAATTGTATGAAACACAAGTCAGGTTCCTCTTGTTTTCATTTCTGTGTTCTTCAGTTTTGCAGGAACTAATCCTATTGTTGCTCGTGATCGTATTTCGGTGGAGTTTACGTTTAGTGTTTTTGGAATTTTGGGAGAAAAACTAGTGGAAAATGGGTTTTTTCACTAAGTGTGAAAATTAATTTTTTATCAACTTTGGACTAAAATAAAATACAGATAACATAGGTTGTTGCCTTTGTATTTTATAGGTTTGTGTAGTACGTTATGAGGGCTTCCAAACGCATCAAAGCACGTCCAAATCCAAGCTCGTATGAATGAGATATCGAGGCTCAAAGTTGAGGATTCGAAGTTGTTAAAGCTGCGAATTTTATAGAGAATTGAAGTGGAACTCATCCCACATTGGTTGGGATGAAACCAAAAGTGCTCTACAAGGTGGGAACCTTACCAACTATTGTTTCCCTTCGTAGGACACATCCCTTGGACTCTGAGGGGTGCCCCTAACTCGCACTCGCACACGCTCGTGGCGTGGGCGTATGAGGCGCAATGTGGCGCACTTTGCAGTCCGCCGCGAGCCGCCTTATTGTTTTTTAGTTCAACCAGAAGTTGGTTCGGTTGAAGTCCAGGCGGACAGGTTCAAGCGGAGTGGAGAGTTGAACCGGAAGAACAGGTTCGGGTGGAACCAGTTCAACCGGAAAGTGGGTCAAGCGGACCTGTGTGGTCCGGGCGGAACCAGTTCAATCGGAAGAATTTCCGGCTGAACTTCAATGCTGATGGTTCAGCCGGAGGTTGATCCGGAAAAACAGCTGTTACGAGGCGCACTTTGCACTTCGCCGCGAGTCGCTTGAGAGCCGCCTTATTGTTTTTGAATTCAACCAGAAGTTGGTTCGGTTGAAGTCCAGGCGGACAGGTTCAAGCGGAGTGGAGAGTTGAATCGGAAGAACAGGTTCTGGCGGAACCAGTTCAACCGGAAGAATTTCCGGCTAAACTTCAAGATGATGGTTCAGCCGGAGCCGGAGGTTGATCCGGAAAAACAGTTGTTACGAGGAGTTCTTCCGGGTTGACAGCTGTGAACGCGTTTTTGAGCTAATTAAGGTAATTCCGCGTTAGTTAGAAATCAATTTGCATTAAAAACGTTTAATGCAAAGTTTGACTGCGAATTAACTTAGTGTGCTCTCCAAGGCTCTCATTCACTATAAATATAGCCTTATTATTTGAGGCAAAACACACCGAATTCCACACAGAAATATCTTCTTCTCTTCCTCATACTTTCTCTCAAGATATTCATCTCGTTCTTCGGCTTCTTCAAGCTTCGAATGTATTTTCAAGCTTAGTGTTATCCCAGCCGTACAATACGATTTAGGCGATTGTACCCTGAGAAACAAAACGGATCTTTGGTAGACTCGAAATTTGTTTTAAGGGACCCGGGTTTTGACCCGAATCCTTCGTTTAAGATTTTGTGTTTTTTATTTTTACTCAAACACTTTAACACAAATTTTCTATCTTTCTGTCTTCATCTCCTTATTCTCAAAACCATTTTGAAACTTAATTAAACTTTCATCACTGTATTTACTTTGTCTATTTATTTCATTTCTCGTAATTGTATTTTCTTTATTTATTGTAATTGTCTTATATTTGTATTGTAATTCATTTCTTTTTCCTGTATCGTAACTCTTTCATTTCCTTGTAATCGTATTGTAATAGGAGTAGTAATTTTCACTTCTTGTATTGTAATAGGAGGAGTAGGAAAATTGGAACTGAATAATACGAATTCACACTTCTTGGCCAATAATAATACAAGTTATGCATTTGGCCTACAATAATACCAATTAACCATTTCGTTCTCTAGAATGATACACCGTTAGTTTTTAACTAACGGTGTTAGTTTTTTGCTGATGTGGCATATGGAGGGGTTGTTTTGTAAGTTTTGTAAAATGAAGGGGTTGAAGATTTTGGTATAAAAAAACTAAAAAAAAACCCTAAAAAGTGAACAGATCCTTTTCATTCCTCCTCCTCTCACCCTGCGGTGGTCCGGCGGTGGTCCGGCGACGGGAAATCTCACCCCGCGGTGGTCCGGCGGCGGTTGCGGCGGTGAATCATCAACCACCACCACAAACTTATCAGACGCCGCCTCCACCATCTTCTCACAGGGTCGACGCCGATCTTGGATACGGCAAAGGCGGCACCGGAGCTGACGTATGAACCAGGAGGACGAGGGTCGCCGGAGGTGGCAAATCCGTCCACAGTAGCGGCAGCAGCTGTGAGTGGCGGCTAGGGTTCCGCCGCCCTGCCTATCTCTCCCTGTCTTCTCCGGCGAAGGCGAGCCGCTACCCTCCCTCTCTCTCCCTGTCTTCTCCGGCGAAGGCGACCCTAGCGACCTCCGCCCAAGTCACCATCGTCTCCGGCGAATCACGGTTGCTCAGGTTGAACCTCACGTTTCATTACCTCAAGGTGGCGGCGGCTAGGGTTGCGAGGTGGCGGCGGCTAGGGTTGCGAGGTGGTGGACGCCGATGGTCGGAGCTCAAGGAGGCGCATGTGGCGGCTAGGGTTGCAAGGAGATGGACGAGGTGGTGGATGGACGCCGGTTCTCATCACGTTCTTCTTCTTTTCTTTTCTTTTTTTTTAATTTTTAATCTTTATTAAAATTACAAACTAGTCCCTTCATTTTACAAAACTTACAAAACAACCCCTCCATATGCCACATCAGCAAAAAACTAACACCGTTAGTCAAATACGGTATATTCTAGAGAACGAAATGGTTAATTGGTATTATTGTAAGCCAAATGCATAACTTGTATTATTATTGGCCAAGAAGTGTGAATTCGTATTATTCAGTTCCAATATTCCTATTAATAAAATATTTATTTTATTTTAAATTTACGAACGGTTTTCCTACAAGTGTTTCTTTCAGTTGTATTTTATTCATTACTGTTTTTCCGTATTGTAATTATGAGAACGATTATTCAGAATTGTTACTGAATTAAGAACCAGCTAAATCATTTTATTTAGATGATAACCAATTAAAAGTATAGACCATGCGAAAACTCCGGTATATGTACAGTTTTGAATATGAATGCATGCTTTCTTACATTAAAAAGCCGCCTCTCACATTGCAAGCAATATTCCTAGCAACACTATTTTCCTAACAACACAAAAAGAACAAATGAATATAACAACATGAGAAAAGACACTATAAGAACGATTATCATTTTAAAATAAGAAAATAAATATTAAGATTAATGAGTGTATCATTTTAAAATAAGAAAATACACTATAAGAACGATTATCCTGTCTAGGTTACTCACAAAAGATCAACAGACAAAATAGAACCATGATTTAGCGAGTTAACAAGAGGAATACACTGGAAAATCGAGTAAACACTTGGAATAAACCTCAAACTTACAGATTTTAAAGCTAGCATTGCCAGAATCAAGAAAGGGGGTCGTCGGTTTCATGTCTCAGATGAGCACAACCGTCGTCATTGAGCTTATAACCCTTCTGATCGTTCTAAACAAAAACCATCCTGATTAAGCATGTGGCCCATAAAACTTGAGATTCGGGCATGGGATGTTCTTGAACAAAGAAAGGGTGAATGTGAAGAAATGAATGCAAATAGCATATATGATCCTAATACGTGTCTGAGATTAGGGCATGGGATGTCTTTCGATCCATATAGTCCCATCTCTCTTCTCTCTTGATGCGAGACTGTGTTTCTGGTTACTCGAGGAGAGATTTTGTTCTGAAAATTGGGTCAGAGGGAAGTGAAAATTACATAAGCTTGAACTGAAATTTTTAGCCACATTTTAAAATTTCAAGTGTGGCCAAAAGATAGTTATAGTTACATTCTAAATTTTCAAGTGTTACATTTGGCCATTTTTTTTAACGTAGCTAGTAATTGTCATACGTTTTTCTTAAAGTGTGGCTAGAGATTTGAAGTATATATTTTTTGTTACATGAATAAAAAATCAAATAAATAATGTGACAGTTGGTCATATTTGACCATACTTTTTGAGTGTGGCTAATAAATGTCACACTTTATTGTAAAAGTGTGACTAAAGATTTTTAAAAAGTGCGTTTTTCATCACACGAATAAAAAAATATGTGGCTGAAACTAGGTCTGGTGACTTTTAGCCTCACATTTAATCGAAGGTGTGACAAGACATTAAAAAAAAAAACAGTAGCCGTAGGTCATTTTTGGGGTAGTACCTAAAAGAATTTTATAGGTTCGTCACTGCTTCTTGATTAAACTTGTATTCCACCCTTTTTAATCTCCTACTAGTGAGATTCTCAGAGCACCTAACATCTTGTGACCAAAGTTACCGAGCTTAGTTACTGTTGGCACCTAACATCTTGTGCACCAAAGTTATCACCGAGCTTAGTTACTGTTGTCCAAATTGAAGTTGTTTTACCAATAGGCCATTGGTCTGGCGGTATGGAGTTTGGAGTTTGGTGGCTCAGACGTCGGTTCGACGGTTCAATCCTCGATTTGAGGAATTAGCTGATTTAGGTGTAATAGTAGGAGATAGGTAGGAGCCGTTCAAAAATAAAATTAAAGTTGTTTTAAACTAATTAATTATCATCTAGTCTTATACTATTAGTTTGGTACGGATTTTCCTTAATACGATACAAACCAACAATACTTAGAATAATAAGACGTGCAGTGGAATATATATAATACATCAGATCAATTAACTAATATTCTCATGTATTTAAACTTATATTTATAATAATCATTTTCAGGACACGTGTATAACCTAACAAATTAGCATACAACCTGCTCGCACGTTTGAACTTCATTCATGAACAAATTAACATTAGAATATAGTTGTACGTTCAGTACTTATGTTAGAAACTCATACTTTTTCATCCAACAACAATCGAATATACATATATTTTTTTATATTATTAAACAAACTGTTGACTTACGAATGTCAACCTTCGTGAGTGTCACAAAAGCCACCCACTTCCAAAACAATTTGGCTAGTTTTTGAGCCTATAAATAGCTAGCTATTGATGTTGAAGTCAATCAGTTTCCATCCGGTTATACAAAATCAAACAAAATGGCTTTATTCCATCACTCATGGAGCTTCTTATTTAGCCTTATCTTCTCCTGGCTCGTGAGCCCAACTGGAGCCTTATACCATGGTTACGTTCCGAGCCCATGGACCCTAGCTCACGCCACGTTTTATGGCGACGAGTCTGCATCCTCAACCATGGGTATGTATATAATACATGTAACATACGATTTATCCGTTTAATTAATTTAGTTAGAGTGTAAATATATATAACATTATTTTATATATACGTTGTTAATTGTTTATGTTAATTTCAGGAGGTGCTTGTGGATATGGAAACTTGATGACTAACGGATATGGAACGGACACAGCTGCATTGAGCACAACTATCTTTAACAACGGATACGCGTGCGGCCAGTGTTACCAAATACGGTGTGTTCAATCTCCATGGTGCTACACTGGTTACACAACCGTGACGGCCACTAACCTTTGTCCACCCAATTGGTCTCAAGACTCCAACAATGGTGGATGGTGCAACCCTCCCCGAACCCATTTCGACATGGCTAAGCCCGCGTTTATGAAAATCGCTCGATGGAAAGCTGGCATAGTCCCCGTCATGTACCGCAGGTGAATTAATTTCCAACAACTTTGCGACAAAAAAGATTTTGTGAAATTAAGTAATATTTTTATAGTATTGAAACTAATTTTTGTGTATATATTTTAGGGTTCCATGCAATGGGATAAGGAAAGGTGGGATAAGATTTTCTTTCCAAGGGAATGGGTACTGGTTGTTGGTGTATGTGATGAATGTGGCTGGTGCTGGTGACATCTCATAAGATGTGGGTGAAAGGGACCAAGACCAGTTGGATCAGCATGAGCCACAACTGGGGTGCCTCGTACCAAGCTTTCGCGACTCTTAAGGGTCAGGCCCTGTCCTTCAGGCTAACTTCATACACCACCAAACAGACTATTACAGCTTACAATGTGGCTCCGGCTAACTGGAACTTAGGGTTGACTTACCAAGCTAATGTCAACTTCCATTGATAGTTAATTGATGGGTTTAAAAGGGCTTGAGTCATATGCATATGAACATTTTGTTTGTAATGTTATTTCGGTCAGTACTTGTAGTACTGATCATGTTGTGCAATCCATCCGTCCCACTAGAACTAAAATATTTTTATGGGTACGAGATGAATATAAAATCTTTTTTAGTTTAACCTTAAGATATTGATTTATAAAGTCTATTATATATGTGTGCGTATTTGATGACCTTTGTCAAGTTATGCAAAAGAAAAAGATCTAAATTAATCTGGTTACGGTAAATAGAGTATCGTATCTATAATGGTTTCTATTATATAGTTTATCAGATTATGAAAACTAAAACCAAATGTATGGATTGATTTGAACTAAACGAATATAAATCAAAACACTTAAAGACACAATATCAGTTTCGGATTTAAAGTTCAATCAACAAACTTGTTAAGACTCGTAATTTGTTTGTTACATTGATAGATTACATACACATAATTCAAATCATATAGACATCAATTAGATAATGAAACACAACGCATATAAATATCACATCTACGAGACTATGACACATCTAGAGTCTCTCTATGATTAAATTATACTAACGGGTAATCTAAAACATTTCACTATAACCATGACAATTCTTAGACAATGATGACATCTACAACACATCTAGAGTTTATTTATGGTGGAATGGCACAAACTAAGAATTACTATACATGTTTTCTATTATCATCGAACTTAATAATGCCTAACACATCTATAATAAATTCAAGTGTAAATGATGACAACATGTAAATTATCCATGCAAGAAATCTAAATAGGCATACAAATATACATCTATGCAAGAAATCTAAATAGGCATACAAATATGATTGTCTCCTACGCGGTTGTGGTTACAAACAAACAATTAACTCATTTTTGGTAATAACCCCCAAATCCGCCTTATGCTATTTCTGTTTATTCCCCTTCATAAAACCGTCGGCTATTTTCCTTCACTAACATATGGTTGAAAGCTTGAAACATATGCAGCCCAATTTGACCACTTCACCCAGCTCACATAAAAATCCCATACAACCCACGTGAATTATATTTGCAGCCCAACTTGAATCTTTTTATGGGTTATTCTCCGATTAATTTCTAGCCTAATTGTTTAAGTTTGAAGTCCATTAATTCTTTAGTCAACATAAATTCATGAGGATAAAATGGATGCTTGACTTGATTTCAAAGCCAACAAAAAGATGTAATTACTATTTTAAGTTAAAATTCATTTAGGTTCTCATTATAATGCATAAATATTATGTGGAACTTGACCCGTTAACCATTAGTATTTTTTTTAATCACATATCACTTCTTTATTATAATCTACAAAATTTAAGGTGTTTAGATCATATTTATGCACTATATTTCTAACTTGAAAAATAAAAATTATCCATTTATCACCACAACTTACTAATAACTAAATGGTGTTTGGCGGACTAGCAATACATTGTTATTGGATAAGCCTTTGTATTTTTAAAATAACTAAATGGCGTTTGGCGGACTAGCAATACATTGTTATTGGATAAGCCTTTTTATTTTCAAGTAGTGAGGTTAAATCTTAATATTAAAAAAAACCGATGTTAAAAAAACTTGCTAATAATATAAAAGTCATCAAAGACATCTCACTTCTTCAATACTAAGATAGTACATTAATTTATGGCATTACAAACGTTTAGTTTATGAATTGGTGATATTAGGTTCAAGCTCATAGTGAAGATTTGGATGTACGTAGTATAAGGATGTTTGTAATTCTTTTACTAGACTTTTTTAACTTTATATTTTTTTTCTAATTCAGCGTCATATCCAGTACCCAACACTTCATTTTTAAGAGTAATACCAACCCACACTTTTTCAACCTCACATTTTTATTACATTTTATTCACTTTAAATGAATTTAAAATAAACAAAATTTATAATTAATTAATCTAAAACAAACTAAATAACATTAAAATTAAAAAAAAATACACTTAATAAAACAAATTAGTCAATAATTCATTAAAAAGTTACATAAAAAATATTAGAAAAGTTAAAGGGTATGATTTGCCAACTAGACATTTATAAAAACTCATGGACTAAACTTGTAACAAGTTAAAGGGTATCGTGACAAACTTTTCACCCATAGTACAATACGAGGGTGTTCCGGACTTCCGGATGATATGGGGTATTTTTGGAAGGCCATGACGTCCACTACGCGTAGCATAACCTAAGAATTTCACTATTTAATTATGTTTTTTCTAAGGCTATGTGTAGTCATAATGCCCCACCACGGGGCATTATGTGACATGTGGTAGTGACGTGGCAAAGGGGGGGGGGGGGTTATGGGGGATGGGTGTGTAGTCAAGAAAGGAGGGGGGGGGGGGTTATGTGACATGGAGCATTATGGTTGGGACGTGGCAAACTGGTGGGTAAGAGAAGTATGTTCTTGAACAAGTTTGGGCGTGATGTGGGTAACGCCACCGGACAAAATATAGCAACATAGCGCCCCGGGGGGTGCCCAGGGGCGCTATGAGGGACGTCATAGTGGGGATTTTGAGGCTATAACGCCCGATTACACATGGCCTAAAGAAAAGTTAAAATGTCATTTTTACTTTTTGGTAATTAACCAGGTTAAAAGTGGTTGTTTGACTTGAGAAGATGTCAGAACATTACAAACCTTTTAACAAACACCAAATTAAGAAACTAATATACATATAATCAACTTATAATACGGTATAACTAATTTCGAGATCAATAACTTACAACAATGAATCTTGGATCCAAACACACCTACACACATGAAATACTTTAGCTCACCGAGGATGATGAACATTATGAGCTCGAATCACATGTCCCGCCATTGAAACCTGAAGTGCTTCCTCTTCATAAGCCCTTCTTTCCAACTCCTCCAATCTTGCTTTCTTCTTCACTTTCGCAAACATAGCCACCAAAAGCAACCCCAACAGAAAAGCCCCAATCGCCGCCCCAAACGAGCTTCCAACCACCACCTTCCACCCCTTTATCTTCTTCCTCTCCGGAAACAATAATGGTGCCCGCACCACCAGCCCGAAATGACCCTGGCTCGCCGCCCCGCAAACATTCGGCGCAACCTCTTTTTGCAGCGTCACCTTTCCATCATCACCAAAAGTTGCACACATTTGTAACTTATCATGCAAAGTGTCATTGTTTTTAGTTGTGTGATTGCTAAAATCTATCTTTATTCCATTTTCATCCGGGGACGTAATTTTTACCTCGAATTCGATACTAAATCGTGAATCATCGGCCGCATTGTAAGCGAGTAACCCTAATACCGGAGACACGAGTTGATAACCTAGTAATTGGTTGTAACTATCATAGTAAATGTTGGACCAATTGTTTCCTAAGTTTTGTGTCACCACAAGTACTCTTTCAACATATGGATGAACATCAACACCAGATTCCAGATGAAACTCTTGAATACTTGCACCATATCTCTTGAGGCTTCCACAACGGTACTTCACGGTGCTAACGTTGATCCCGGTGAAATTCGATGGCAAATTGACGTTATACGACTTGCCGGTTTTGAAGCTTTTGGACGATTTGAACGTGTAGTACCGAATCGCGAGGTCGAGGAGGCGTGTGGACTTGATCCCATGAGCCTGGGTAATAAATTGTGTCAAGAAAAGAAGAAGGATCAAAGTGAGAGAAAGATGGTAGTAGTAGTCCATTAGTTTGAGGACTTGAATGTGTTTGGTTGTAGATGTGCATATCTTGATCACAAGATCTTGCTTTTCTGTTGAGTTGAAAATTGAAAAGGGAAGATTATAAAGTAGGGTTTGTTTATGGAGATTTTATAATGTGAAAAGATGTAAAGAAAGTTTTAAGATGATGATGATATATAGGAGTGTTTGTTGAGAGATAGGGGTGTTGTGGGGTTGTGATATTGAGTATTTGTTGTCAAAAAGGCGGTTGCTTTTGTAGGGTGTGTGGTGGTGTGGTCGGGTGGGGAATGGAAAGGTAATTGGAGTGACAGTTGTAAATGTGTATATTGGAATAAGTTATGATAAATGACGGTTATGGGTTGTTTGAAAACGTTTGACCCAGTCTAGTCAAACTTGATTATCGACTTAGACAGTGGTCAGTGTGTTTTACACAGCCAAAATTTAGTTGACTCGGTACAGACTTTCGAATCTAGTCAAACTTGATTATCGACTTAGACAGTGGTCAGTATGTTTTACACAGTCAAAATTTAGTTGACTCGGTACAGACTTTCGAATCTATTGACTAAATCCGTTTTCTTCTAAAATGACAGTTGTTGAGGAGTGACCTTGGTTGTTGAGAATTGATAAAAGGTTTATGTCTTTGTAGTGAAAACTGAAAAGTTTCTGACTAATATTATGAATAAATATGAATTAGAGTATTAGTTTATAATTTAGGATAGATTGAGAATCGAATAGTTGCTATAACAAAAGAAATGAGTTATGGTAATTAATGATGAGATTCAAACCAACCGATCGATCTAGCATGCATGTATGTGTTCACATGAACCTTTTCTCTTTTGAAAAAGTAGTCCCGCCGAATTGAATCAATAATAAAATGTTGACCGATTAAAAAGAGATGAAGTGCATGGGGTTGGAGGAATGATTTGATGTAATGATTATTGTTTGTTGAAAAGGGGGTGTCATGGCGTGCTTACGGAGTTGACAATGCCTCCCATATGCAATCATATATATATTCTCGTCTTATTTTTTATTTTATTTTATAATTTTGAAATGATACCATAAATTTATATATAATAGAATGGAAATTGAAAGATGAATAGTAAACTTTTATTTTTTTATGGTATGGCCACGAGAGTTTGAAATATTGATATTTTTTATTCTAAATTTTAACACTTTGTTTTTTTCTTTAACGGATTTTGACATATTGACATTTTCTACCATAAACTTTTACATTTTGTTTTTTTTTTCTTTAACGAAATACTAAACTTTAGGTTTTTAAACTTTAGCCACATATGTTTCATACTTCTTCTTTAGTCACGAAACTTTTAATTTTTCTACTTTCGTTTTTTAGTATACTTTTATAGTTATATACTTTACCACGAGACTATTAGAATTTTACGTTTTATACCCTTAACTTTTTAACTATCATTTTTAAATGTGTTTTACTTGAACTGACGGATAAATAGGTGACCTGTTGCGAAGCGCAGGCGGGTCACAAGATCAAATAAAACTGAAGGACACTGTTATTGCAGGCCCGCCGCAACGCACGGACGGGTCTACAACTTGTTATGAATGCATCAATAAATGAGAGAGATTAAATTAATCATATGCCTATGATTTTGCCTCGCTAATATGTGATCGAGACTCAGCGATAAACTTTTACTTGTCCTTAGATTATCACGGCCATTTAGGGCACCCGGTATGGGTGTTTCTTCACGGCGCCAACCATGAGGTGGCAACCCATAGCGCCGCCAAGACCATCCCCCACCTCCGCCAACCACCGCCAACTTGTTGCGCCAAGTTTACGGCGCCAATACTTCGACGCCGCCAAACACACACACATCCAAAAGCTTTAAAAAAACCACCCAATTACATCTTGACACCTCACCATACCACACCACACCATACCACATGGGGTATACCCCATCTATGTTAAGTGGTGTTAAGAATCCAGTCAGCGCCTACGTGGCGCGTGTTAACCTTTAACATGGCATGAGTATACCTCATGCCCTTAGAAGCTAACACCCATAAATAGTAAGACAATAACGGAACATATGATAATTATATAACTATTGTTTGTGAAGGGTAGTTACCCTCCGTGGCAAGACCTCAGCCGTTAAAACTCACTTTTCAGATAAAACTCACTTTTCAGATGATCCTGACCGTTGGTGATTTTTTCAATTTGACGGTTTTAACAGTTTTTTTTTAATTTTATAACTGCTAACAATCGTGTATGTAGCCAGTTTTGATCACGATTGTAACTCCCCCACTACTTCCGTCTTCTTCTCACCCATCTCCTCATTTTCCGCCTCTACTACCCCGTGTATCAGTTGCTTATAAGTGCGCTCCTCTTCAAATCTCAAATCGTGATTCCCTTCATCTCCATTGTATTTTGAAGTTCAAAGATGCTTACAACGACATGAAACTCAAGGAAAACACTGGCAACAATCAACGACGCAATCAAACCATCGGTCTGAAATTTCAACTAAAATAGAAGTGATCTTACCTACAAACGAAGCGAATGCTGATTCTGTAAGTGAATTTCTTATAATTTCCACCATTTTTATTTGTTTCGATCTCTTAAACAATTCCACAAAAATCACAGTCATCGTCAGTGGCTTTACTCCAAAAAGCTTCAAAACAGTAAGTGTTTGTTTGTGTGAGAGAAATATAGACGTTACAACGTCTCTTTAGAGGTTAAATTTCGGTAATTTAAGAGTATAGTGGATGAATAGTGTGTTTTAGAGATAAATTGGGGAAAAGTGATTTCTGGGTGCAGAATGTCATTAGGGTTTCGATTGGTTGACTTCGCTTCTGCTTATGCTTATTGGTATGTTCTCTTTCTCATGCATATTATGTGTTTGTTTAAATGTCTCAACGACTTTATTGAATTATTTCGCATTTTGGTGTTTGGAAACAAAGATCCATGTTCATTGTTGTAACATTGGCTCACAAATGTGATTTGCCATGTTTCGTTCGTAATTCTTCAATGGGTATGTTTTTTACAGGCTTTGAAGTGATTCATCGATGGTAAATTAAAATTTCATATTAATGAAAACTATGAAGAATCAAAATTCCATTCAAGAAAGCTAAGAAATGGTAGTATGAACAATTACTTACAATATATTATTTAAATTTCACCTTATTTTCACATTTTCTTTTTGTTATTATACATGTATCAAATGGAATGGCAAACATGTTATGTGATAAAGGTATGTGTGCAAAGCTTGTATCTATTTATTCGTTCAATTGGTTGCCAGTGATGGTCGCTTGATATATGATTTTATCGTCCTTGTATAGTAGTCCATCTGCCTAAATAAAGTAGATTATAATTTCTTGTAGATCAGATGTGTTTTCTCATGCTCATGTTGTAGTTCTCTTATTACCTACATGGTCACTTGATATGTGATTTCATCTTTTGATGATCCTTGTATTGTAGTCTATTTGTTTGAGTTCTTAAGTTTTGATTTTGATCAAATTTTGTTGTTTGAATATGTAGTGTTGCTCAATGAGTTAAGATTAATAAATTTTGCTTAGTGATACAGGGGTGGATGTCAAAAATCTCGTTCTTAAAGAGAAACAACTTGTGAATCTTTACTTCATCAGTTGCAAGTGAAATAAATTTCCTGCCACTATTGGCATGATGACAAATTGACAGGTACCTCTAGAATTTTTTTTATTGAAATATCATTTGCCCTAATTCCGAAATGGCATATTTGCATATAATTCATTAATATTTAAAGTTTTAGCTAAAAGGTGGAGACTATAATCTATATGGTTGGATATTCTTTTACAGGGTAAGTTGCCATATGGTTGGATATTCTTTTTTCTACCTGCTTCATATTACTATGACATCTTCATATTACTATGACAATGATCCTTCTGTCCAATGTTTTAAAACCCGGGTCGAACCGGCCGGTTAAACCGGTTCGACCGGGAACCGGCCCCCTCCCCGGTTCTATAAAGAGCGGTTTTTTGGGTTGAACCGACCCGGTGTGAACCGGCCGGTTTTCCGGTTTTTTCCGGTTTAACCGGTCCGGTTCAACCGGTTTTCTGATTTTTTTTATTTTTTTTATTTTTTTTTTATTTTTTTTTAATTTTTTTTAACTTTATTTTTATTTTTTTATTATTTTTTAAAGTTTAAAACTTATATTTCTTATGAAATATATATTTGATATTATTTTTTAGTGAATTATAATTGTATTTTAACTATTTTTGTTGGGGTGTACAAGTTTATTAGCATTTTTATAAAAATATATATATAAATCCCCTAACCGGTTCAACCGGCCGGTCTAACCGGTCCGACCGGTCGAACCGCCTCCGGAAGGTTTTCCGGTTCAACTAAAAAACCGGTTTTTAAAACATTGCTTCTGTCTGAACAAGAGGTGGCAAAATGGTGACCAGGTGGGTAAATAAAGGGTCAGAATTGGTTTGGAGTCAATGTGTAATTTTTGGTACAGGTCAAGTTGACCCAGAAACACATTCTTGTCCGTCTTTTTTTAGTTTTGTAGAAAGCTAATGCAATTGAATAATAATGACAGAAGGTACCGTGTTATTAACTTTCTTTACGAAGCGAATCCAAAGGTTTTATACAATTAATTAACTTCACATGTCTTTTAGGTATTGACAACCCATTTGACATATTTCCCTTCTAATTTAAATCTTTTAGCTAAACCCATTTGAATCGTAGCCCAAATTGACCCATTCGTATGTAAATTTGTTTTTTATGTTTGCAACTATTTGCAGGTGATTTGATATATTTTACCCCGAGGAGCAAAAGATATGAAAAAGTATAGGAAGGAAAACTTAGCTGACAAGAGACTTATTTATAGCGAATGCTGTGCCAATGTAAAATGTCCATTAACCCCATATGAAGTACTTCAAACTTCCTATTTCCCAATTTGTTCATTCACAAACTTTTGTGTTGGCCTCCCGATGCAGCTTGTATATCCATGGGCTGAGGATGAAGCATCTTTCTCTCTTTATCGTTTTTGTTTGTGCATCTATTGTTGTTTGGAATTGCAAAAATATTATGGGTATTCACAGTTATGTTTTTAGGTTCAATCATAGCCGAACCATTAGTTACGGTTTTCCTTTGAGTCTTTTTTAATTAATGTATTTCGTTGTTTTGACTTTTTTTTTATTTGGTTAAATAATGATTAACACTATAAAATCAGTTTCGACGAAACCCGCCCGGCCACCGGCCGGGTATTAAACTAGTTTATGGTGGTGTTAGGTGGCATCATTTAATTATATATATTTTTTAATTCTTTTACTTTTTTTGACCTATCCAAACGCAATGCAACACAGACTTTTGGATATTTTTTTTTAAATTAAATTAGTTTTCGCTTTTAGATACATATTATTTGTTTGCATTCTTAATTCAAAAGATCAGCAGATTAACTGGTTTGTGTACTATGGTCTTAGAGTGCATCGACTCTCCCACCTCGGTAGGGTTCTACTTCAGGGAGCTCCTTTTGCTCCTTTTTTTTTTCTTTTCACTTTTTCTTCACATTGCGTTCTGATATGCTTTCGTATTTGCATTCTTCATTCTTGGAACAAAATTCGCAAAGGAGTTACGTAGTATATGTGTTTTTAAATTTGCGTTTTCATAACAAAATTAACAAATGAGTTACATGGTATAATGGGTAGAGACCTGTAACATAAATTTTAAGTTCTAGTTTCCATCTTTGAAGCCTCCAAACCCGGTTTTCTTGTTTGTTTTAAATTTCTAATTCTTCTTTTTTTCATGCAACCTTTTTATTTCATTTTTATCTATTATTAGTTTAACATCGTTATGCAGTCTATTTGTATTTTTGTCTTCTTTACGTTACTCTTTAGCAAGGTAATTTATTGTGTACCCGCATTATCCCACCGTAACATATGGCGTTCAAAATCTTGGATATAACATTTGTGAGCATCATAAACACACGTAAAAAGAAACTTAGGAACCGTATAGGGACACAACCACTAAACACGTGTAAAAAGAAACCAAACAAGTGTAAAAGGATACCTACACATTTGAAACACATCATCGGGCATTAAAATGTTTTATATTACGTAAAAAAAGCTTCAGTGCATTTTAGGGTCACTTTATTTTATATTAATTATCTTTTAAATACATAGATTTTTCGTAAAATATACTAGTTCAACTTGTTTTTTATCCTATAGGCTTTTAAGGCTATTCGTAGGGCTTGTTTGGGATTGCTTTTTAAAACTGCTTATTGACTTATTAGCTTTTTAAAAAGTCAATAAGCAATTTTGAGTGATTGGCAAGTCAATAAGCACTTTTGCTTTTGACTTTTCAAAAAGTTAATACGTCAGTTTTTTAATAAGTCAAGTTTTTCTGGCTTTTCAAAACTGCTTATAGTTTTTGAGTGGTAAATTACCATACTACCCTTATTTTAACTTATATTCACCTAACCTTATACCACTCAATCCCTTTTCAGTCATTTTACATATAAAAGCACTTATCAACTTAAATAAATAAATCCAAACACTTTTCTAAAAACTCCTTTTTAAAAAGTCTTAAACTAATAAGCACTTTTGACAAAAAGCAAGTATCCACTTAAATAAGCAATCCCAAACAAGCCCGTAATGGGGCGTAATGGGGCAAAAATTTGTAACATGGCGTCCCATATAACGCCCCACACCGCCCCCCAGGGCGCCATGTTAGGTTTGGAGGTCGAAGGCGCTATGTTTATGGCGTCGTGCCCTCTCTTGTTTTTTTTTTCTTTTTTTTTGCTTTTTTTCCTATTGGTACACCTCATACCTAATAACCCCCATCCTCATAACCCCCCACTACACCCCTTATCTCATAACCCCTCATTTTCACGTCATCCGCCACATGGCGCATAACCCTCACTCCACTCCCAAACCACTACACATAGCCTAAGAGATCAAGACCTAAAACGACAAATTTGTACCAAAAGACACGTTCCGTAATGAAAATAAGGTTGAAACAAATTAGTTCACTTAATTTGTGGATTAAAATGATGAACATTTTTGGCATAAAGGCAAAAGAGGAAAACGTGATTGTGGTATCAGGAATTTTATGTGAACTAGATAACTGCAAATGGTTTGCAGATGGGCCAAGATGGGCCACAGCAGCGTATACGGAAATTAGAAACTTGCATATGGGCTATATCATATCAGCCCATAGGAAAATTAGAATTGTAGCCCACATCAATCGAGGAACAAGGGAATTAAAAAAATAAAATATGCAGTTTTGGAGAGACAGGACTACAGGAGGGACAGTTCGCAAGGGCAGCAGCCTAATTTTCATTGCTGCTGCACGAAGGTTCTGTTAGGCTGATTTGGCACAAGAATCAAGACACACTTCGACCTAATTTTCATTGATGGCTGTTCTTTAATCATGGTTAGCTAGTGTGCTTAACGTGATCACAAACAGAGTAGGGTTCCATGATTTTAGTTATGAGACTTTGATTTCTATATTTTTGATTAATCTCGTTAACTAGTGACTGCCATTTGATTGTAATTTGGTTAATGGCCTCTGTGTTAATCTAATTGTGGATTATTCTTATTCACCTGATGGTATGTAATTAGGAAACGTCTCATTGGTGTGAACATAGAGAACTAGCCGATGATGTCATTCTACCTTAGTTAATGCATGTGGTTAGGGAATGTCTCATGGGTGTTGTTTAGTGTAATTCTTTTTTTGGTTAGCATATGATTATTAGGGATTATGACATTATGTCTATATAGTTTGTCAAATATTCATTTGAAATTGCTAGTTTTAGATTCAATGTAATAAACCTAAATTGAAGTGTTTGTGTTCTTCTTTGCGTGTTGGTTCTTTTTTGAATTCCATCATAGTTAGTTTTGGGTAACCTCATAATCAAAATTACTGATTTTATTTTTGTAATCTGACTACAACATCTAAAGATATATATGATAGAAATATCCAAACATAGAAACAAAAAAAAAATATTCGAATTGACCATGATTTACTTAAAAAAAGTCACTTTTGTAACAAAAGAATAAAAAATGAGGGTTACAAGTTGGGCTAAAGGGTTTTCTCACAAGTGGTGAGTTTCCTCCTAATGAGGATTATAGATGATCGAATGAGTGATGTAATGTCTCTGTCACTGATCCAAATTTACCGTTAAAAAAAAACATCTTATTGTTTTTCTCGATTTACTCCATCATTGTGAGTTTATTTTTATGTTTTATTTCTCTAGATGTAGTTGTATTTTCTTCCATTCAATCATTGTAAGTATAACTAATATAAACAATTGAAACCAAACAACATGTTACGACCTAATTATGCTACCTTTTATCTTTCATTATGAAGGTTAAGGGTTTAAATCCACTTGATACAAAAAATATAAATATTATAGAGGTAGGTCAGAGTTTTACCACAGTGGCCTTTGGGTGATGTGTTTTATTTGGGATGGATATGCAATACAGAGAGTTTTGATTACCCGCATGAACTGTGGTCACAACGTGTCATGGGTAACATCGTTTGCCATGATGAGACACCCCTGTAACCGAATGTTTACAGTTTTAAATAAAAACCTAATAAAAAGACTTAGTTGTACATATTATGACCCTTTACAAACAATAATCATCAACGTATTGGCATAGACTCCCGAATCGTCCCTAATTAACCATTCTTGACACTAATCTACACTACGTGTCCCTAACTGAACCTAATTAGTTAGTGACTATTAATCGTTAACAACCGCGATTACCGCTATTTACCATAATTGACATTAACTGAACCCGATTGTCTCTTTTTTTTTTTGAACAGCGTTTGGAACTCCTCCCCAGATCTCGAATACCTGAGTGAGTCTTCTTGAGACGGGATTGTAACCGACCATACTGATTTTGACACTCCAGCCTTGGCTCACCTAGAAACACCATCAAAGAGGAAACTCACAACTTGAGAAAAACTCCCATGAGTCAGGTTTGAACTTGAGACCTCAAGATCCCCAAACTCTAACTTCATCCCCATACCACTGGGACAAATTCTTTTGGTCCGATTGTCTCTTATTAATCGGCATCAATCCTTATTGATTATCACATACTTGTATTTACCATAATAGACCTATTGAGAATGATTGTCCTTATTAACCAGAATTGACACTAGTTGATCTTGAGTATTATCGATCGTCATCAATAAAATAAATATAGGCCCTAATGACCCTAAAGGTCTTTAGTTGACCAATATTGACCTTAAATGACCCTAATACCCCTAATTGATCCTAAATAACTATATTTCCCCTAATTTTCTCTATTGCCTCTAAGCGAATCGTAACTAACCAATATTAATGTTTATCAACCCTAATTGAGAATCATCTATATCTATCTATATCTATATCTATATCTATATCTATATCTATATACATATTAAACACAAGTTTTTACTGTCCAGGTGGCACATTTTAAGGTATGCCACCTAGGATTAGTGTTTTCTTAAAATGAAGCCACCTAAGCAACTGTCTATGTGTCAATTTCTCACAATTTGCAATTAAAAAAAAATCAAAGTTTCGATGGAAAAGCTCGCGGATCCTGTGACCCATCCAGCCGATCCGTATCTTTCTTAAACCCGACATATATAAACTTATTGATGTGAAGAATCCTCATTCTTAACCCTAATCGCGGTTCTTCCTTCATCGTCTTCTGAAAAATCTTCGCCGCTGCACCACGCGAAACTACTCATCGAGGAGTCTGCTTGTACTCATCGATCGGAGGTTATTGTTTGATTGTTAATTGCAGGTTTTCCGTTTTCCTCTTTTTGTCCTGTTTCCTGTATTACGCATTTCGATTCTAGGTTTTAGATTTAAAATATTTTCCGATCTCTGCTAATCCGTAGAATGTTTTGCTATCATTGAAGTTACCTCTTTATCTTCACCATTCACTGTTTTGATTGAATCATTTTTATATGCAAAATCGATTTCAGGGTTTAGGGTTTCATTATTTCCGGGTTTAGTGTGGTAACGAAGCATATGCTTGCTGACGGACAGGAGGAAGTTTCACAGGTAAGCTTTTGCAAATGTACCCAACACATATTTTTGCTATGATTCTTTTAGCTAGGGCTGGAATGTTTTTTCTCTTTTGGTCATCTTTGTTTTGTTTGTATTGTTTTGGTTAGTTTCCCATTCAAACTTAATTGTGGTTTATAATTTGCTTTCAGAATGCATATAAAAGAGGGATCAGTAGATGGAACATTGATCTTGAAGATGTGAAGGCACATGCTTCCTTGGTACTAGACTTTAAATACTTTACACAAATATGGTTCTTCTCAATATCCTAATAGCCATTGTATGCAATAAATATTGTAAGTGACACGATTCTTAATGTAATGAAGGATCCATGATGAAGACTTGTATCTGAAAAATATCATTTGGGGACCATATCTGGTGAAAGGAAGCTTCAACATCAATTGTCATCCTTGAGTGAGGCTTCATCAGATATGCCAAAGTTGTATGTCAAATAGCCTTTTGATGAATTTTTAGCTTGAATTTTGGTTTTAAAGTATGATTCAAACACTTTGTAGGAAGGATCTGGTCCATCTGATCCATGATCTAAACACTATGTAGCTTAAAGTTATTGTCTTTATGTAGCTTGTATTTATAATAATAAATATCATCTGGATTGATGTTTTGTTTCTCTCACATCTTCAGAGAAGATGAGTTAAGAACTCCGGGAACTTAGCGAGGACGCTGGTGATGTTGCTGGATCTAAGTCTTTACGGAATCATACCATTAGCCGGTATGTTGGTTAATCAAGGCTGGTTAATTTTTATAGGTGATGAGGAAGGTGAACAACACCACCCAAGGTGTGAACAGAATCGTTTGTTGTCATCGATTCAGTTGGTAAATCATTTGTTGCAGACTTGCAGGAGGGATTGGAGCTCAGAGAGAGAAAAGAAGTGAGATGATGATGTTTAATCTCGGAAAATCACATTCCCATAAGTCGCATCAGGTAATCATGTTTTGATTTGTTAATGTTGTTCTTTAATTTTTGAAATTTGGAGGCCCTTAGGTGTTAGATATCTCTAGCATTGGCTCATTCTCAAGCTCACTCCCTATGATACCTATACATTTCCAGTTGATTTGAATCATAATAAGGTTAGTATCATTATTAAAATACTAATCATGTTACCCCCTTTCTCAACAATAGAATAAGTTCATATTTGCATCTTATGTGTTGCAGAGAGATGATCATCCTGCATTAGCAGCCATTAGTGTGATGGAAGAAACCCCAGAGGTCATTTTTCCAGATACTCATGTTTCTTGGTTCTTCTTGATCACAATAAGGATAAATATCCTAAAGGGCAGTGTGATTGAGAAGATAGATAGTCAAACTAATATTATTCACAAGCAATAGATGGTGATTGGTTGTCTTGGTACGAATGACTCATAATTAACAATAGAGTAAATTACATGTTATGCCCTTTATGTATGTATCGAATTACGAAACATGCCCTTTAATTGATTTTATTACAAATTATGCCCCTCGTTTGAAACATAGGTTTCAAATAACACCCTTTCTTAACCTTCCATCAAAAAAGATCCGTTAATTAATTGTTTGGGGGTAAATTGTAAAATTTAAAATATAAAGGTATTTTTTGTCATTTTGATAAACATTGTTATTTAAGTGTTTTTTATTTTTATTTTAGTGCGGCCCATTACAACTCATCATCCTCACCATTACAACTCTTTATTGCAACGTAAACCCAGCAAACATAAGGAACCCCATCGGCGACATTCTAACCCAATTTCCGGTCGCTATACACGATGTTAATCGGCTCTGAGACCACCGTTGAACTCCTCATGACCACACGGTTCTTACATGGGTAGCCTCGTTCACCGGCGTTCACCGACTCGAGATCCCTTCATAGTCGTGTTCGCCGCTACGGATTTTAATCTGGACGCCGGATTTAACGGTGCAGATGACGGCGGACTGGACTTGTGATTCGGTGGTGGGGGTTATGATAAGGGCGGGTTTGGGGGTTGAGGTGGTGTTGAAGCGTGATTTTTTTCGTAGGTTTGGAGAACGGTGGTGTAGGCGGAGGTGTAGGCGGAGGACGCCGGTAAGGTTTCGTTCCAGATCTATAAGATGTAATGTTGAGAGCCACCGGACAACAAGAATTAGTGGCGCTAGATGGTGGTTGCGACTGTCAGAGGGTGATTTGACTTTGCTATTGGAGAGGAGAAACCGTCGTGAGAGGGTGGTGGTGAGATGGTCTGGACAATCGAGGGAGGGTGGTCGTGCGGTGGTCTGGTAGAGAAGGGTGGAGAAGGTGAGATGGAAGGGCTTACATGGATTAAAGTTTCAAAATTAAAAAAAAAAGTACCTTTATATTTTAAAGTTTACAATTTACCCTCTAAAAAGACAATTTTTTGAATTTTTGGGTGATAATAACCAAAATACCGTTAGTGTAACGGTATTATATGGATGGAAAGTTAAGAAAGGATGTTATTTGAAACCTATGTTTCAAACGAGGGGCATCATTTGTAATAAAATCGATTAAAGGGCATGTTTCGTAATTCGATACATACATAAAGGGCATAACATGTAATTTACTCTTAACAATATATATGTTGGTTATGAGTCCATAGATAAAACCAATATTTTTTTGTTTCCCTATTTTCAGGTCTATGAAACAAAGAGATTTATTATTGCAACGTTATTGGTGGAAGGAAAACAATGGAACATACAGTATAAAGTTCTTTGTTAAACTATAATGGTTTTCAGATAATATTAGTTCTAAGTAATTTTGGTCATAAGGTTTTTTTGAGTCGGGGTTAAAGTGGGGTTAAAGTGACGTGTAGAGTTTTATGACCATGTGGTTCCTTAAGTTTTTTTTATCTCTTTCCCGTGAGGTGAATCAGTAAAATTAGCTTAGTGTTTCCGCAGGGAATTTGCATAGGGGTGCCTATACAACTCAAGCATGGAACTGTTAATGAGCTTAGGGGAGGTAATATAAACCCTCTTCTTGGTTGATGGTATAGAATAAGAGAAGAAGACAACATAAATCTTTTGTAGATTAACTATAATCTTTTGTAATAAAAGCATAACAATAACAGAATGCAAGAAGAAAATCACAGCTCATGTGGCGATTGCATTTCATTTTGTGATGAAGTTTTACAACTTGGAATAACTTCTATTTTTCTTTTTCATTTGAATGATTTGGTGGAATCTAGAATTCATAACGCTACAAAATATAGACATTTTAATTTAGTATGTTATATATTCATGACTTTGTGCATGTATATCATCATGCACGAGCAACATCAAATGAATCCAAGGGATAGGTTGTATTTGACCTCTCTTATTTAGGATTCAGATTACTAAAATTCTCTTATTTCCAAACCATCATCTTTTATTTTGAATTTAGTTTTATGTTATATTTTATTCTATGTTTTTTTATATTACAACCTCGGGTATTTACCCGGGTCACTGACTAGTTAAACATAATTGAGCAAAAGTAACCCCAATTCACTATAGTTGACCAATATTGACTTTACTTGGACAATATTGAATATAATTAGTCCCAATTAATCATCAATGACTAACAATAATCCTAATTAACACTAATTAACCCTAATTACCCATAAGCCATAACTAACCCTGATTTATATCACCTCACCTTAATAAGCATAAGCTCCCATATACACCTACTATGATGCGATGATAATGTACGAAGAAATAATAACACCAATAATTACCACGTGAGTAAAGAAGGACGATTTAAGTGTGTAATCACGATGGAACCCACGTCTCCTGGTTAACGCAACAATATGCAAACCTTGACATGATTACAATCGGCATCGCCCTACTTCACTCACATGATATTGCCAGATTGAGTTTTTGCCCGACACTTCTTTAGCATAGTCATAATAAATGTATTTTTGTCTCATACTTGGTTCTCAAAAGGGGTAAAACAAAAACGTACTTAGGCATGGTGTTGTTTGTTTAGGAAAAATCATTGATCCGTTCTATAACCTTACTAACCAATCGATTATACCGCATTAATACTATAGTTGCGCCTTTTAACTTACTTGGAGTTAGAGATGATAACAAGTCATCAATATGTTTGGTTATCCCATGTATACATATGTTTAACTTTAGATACACAAACACTTAATAGATACAAACCTTTGTGGATGTATTGGAGGATCGGATGTCTCCATATGAACCTTTTAACGTGTATGATAAAACATTTGAAGCGTAAATCTTTATGCATTGTGTTTTGTTATGAAGCATGGATTATGTATATGTATTCATGTAACGGGCCTTTCAGTCTTGAATATTAAATACTTAAATATTATTACACTTGTGATATTTACGATGTTAATACACCTGCTATGTCATGAAGCATGGATTCATATATTTGTATTCATTCCTATTTTTTTTTTTAATTGAGACTCATTCTTTAATAGTTTAATAGATCTCATCTTGTTGTTTGCTAGGCTCCTGGACGGCTGGAGTGATTGTTGGGCTTTTTGGTCATTTTTGTTGGGTTTGTTGGGCTCCTACGTGGAGCACATACTCTCCAAGTCTCACGTAAAGATGCAAATTCGGTTATTTTTACTAACCGGTTATTAACCGTAACCGGTTATTGACTAAAACGTTTAGTGCCATAACCAGTTAGGCCAATAACCGGTTATGGTTAATAATTGATAACTAAACAAAAAATCACTAATTGGTTTAACTGGTTACGTTAGTAATATAATTGGTTACTGGCCAATAACTGATTAGTAACCGATTATTACGTTTAAATTTTTATTTTTTTCTCAATAAAAACATTAAATAAAATAATAAAGATACTTTTTATTGGTTTAAAAACTTAAAAACATTACAAATACAAGTGGTTCTAGATAAACTATCACAAATATTAATGTTTTTTTTAAAACAAAATGTATGTGTATTAGCCTATATATGTGTGTATTACTCTATTTACATGTGTGTAGTGTATATATATGTATAAAGTGAGGTTCATTGTAGACACCCCTATAAATGTAGACAGGTAGACACCCTATTTCACATGTGAAATTACTTCATTTCACATGCGAAATTTTCGGAACAATGAGAAAAAGAAAAAAGAAATTAATCATAACCATTAGATCAAGAGATGTAATTGTGAAAAAAAGTGTCTACCTGTCTACACTTATGGAGGTGTCTACAATGAACTTTTCACAGGGTGAGATTCATTGTAGACACTTTCACATGTAAAAGTACCGTCTTTCACATTGTTTTTCACATGTGAAATTTTCTGAACAATGAGAAAAATAAAAAAAAAGAAAAAGAAAATTAATCACAAGCATTAGATCAAGAGATCTAATGGTGAAAAAAGGTGTTTACATGTCTACACTTATAAGGGTGTCTATAATGAACTTTTCACTATATCTATATGTATATATATAATGTATATGTATGTGTATTAGTGTATATATATGTGTATATGTGAAAATATAGTGTATGAGTACTAACCAGTTAGTAACTGGTCGGTTAGGATCGGTTAGGAACCGGTTATGCCCTAACCAGTTACAACTGGTTACAAAAATCGGTTACAAACCGATTAGAATCTAATAACCAGTTATGGATTTGCACATCTAGTCTCACCTAGAGTCTTAGAGCCTAGGCTATGCTAAAAAAAAAACAGTTTTTCACGATCAAAAACCAATAAATCAAATCAACTGTTTTGTCAGGAATCAATTTCGGTTTGAACTTAAATCGTTGATTTTCCATGCTTGAACTAGTTTCACCAAATTGAACATGTCAAAAAAGTCAAAAAACGATTGAAATCTGAATCGAACAGAAGTCGGTCACTTCTATCGACCTCTCTCTCGAATACCGGTACTAACCTCAATCAATTACACCAAAAACCAGTTTTGCCTTTCGTTTGACTAAATCGAAATTGATTTTGATCCGAAACTGATTGGAAGAAAAAACGATTTATCGATTTGGATGTCAAAACTTGTTTTTGTTGAAACCAGTTTAGTATTAAAGAATACACATCCAATAAAAAACAGTTTGAATAGGATACAACAAGAACGAGTTAGAAACCGGTTCAACAAAACAAACTTTCATGAAATAATTTGGGAAAACAATACTTTTACAATAATACGCGAATCTACAGAAATTTATAAAACCTGGTCACCTGGGTAGTTTATCTTCGAACAAACTTCATCAAATATGAACTTTACTATTTTTTGTTTCTGAAAAATAGTAACAATAAAAAAAGAAAGAAAAGAAAACCGACTAATTAATTATTTTCCGCGGCAAGCCCTAATCATTCCCGGGTAAATAAACGACACCACCATTAAACTAATCCACTTTCACCCCTCTTCTCCCAAATCCAATCGATCAAATCCTCCACCATGAACAACTCCAATCAATCTTCATCTTCTTCTCCCTCACAATCGACTCCCCCATTGAAATCTCAATCCCAATCCCCCAAAACTCCATCATTATCATCCCCCTCACGCACCATCTACAGCGATCGCTTCATCCCCTGCCGTTCATCCTCCAATTACGCACTCTTCCACATCTCCCCTCCCCCGCCGCCGCCGCCTCCCTCCGACGCCGCCCGTGGTGGCGGCGAAGATAACTCCTCCTCATCCGCCGCGTACACCGCGCTTCTCAGAACCGCATTGTTCGGGTCGGATCTAGGGTTTGGCGCTCCACCCGGTACGCCTGATAAGAAGAGTTTTCCGGTCTATAATTCGCCGGTGAACCGGAATATCTTCCGGTTTAAGAGTGAGACTAAACGGCCGTTGCATTCATCGTCTCCGATTGGGTTCGATGATCACTCGCCTGGGGTTAGTCATAGCCCTGTTAAAGCCCCGAGAAAAGTTCCTAAATCCCCTTATAAGGTCAATATCTTCGACAAATTCGTTAATTCGGTGACAATTTCCCGATTTTCCGTTGTTTTTATAAATATGTTTTTGTAATTATGCAGTAATTTACCATAATGTTGATATTAATTTTGGGGCTATTTTAGGTTTTGGATGCACCTGCATTGCAAGATGATTTTTATCTGAACCTTGTTGACTGGTCTTCTCATAATGTGTTGGCTGTGGGATTGGGAAATTGTGTTTATTTATGGAATGCCTGTAGTAGTAAGGTAAATTTCAAGCATTAAGATTGATGGTTATGAGATATTAATTGGCTTAATTTGGTCTTATTGATAATCGAAGTTGAATGCAAATGCAGGTAACCAAATTGTGTGATTTGGGCATGGATGATAGCGTGTGTTCGGTTGGGTGGGCGCAACGTGGGACTAGTCTTGCTGTTGGGACGAGCAACGGAAAAGTCCAGGTGATTTTCATGGTCTAATGGTATTTTTTTTGTTTTTGTTTTTTTGTTTATGTACTTAAACATGATGGTGGATCTTAGCCGAATGAATTACTCATATGTAGAATAGTGATTTAATGCATCTGTTTTATAAGTGTGGTTTTCTAGGTCATAATAAAAATATATAAACACATAGTAGATAAGACCAGAACATAATGTATGGATCATCTTTATTTAAATTGATAACATGGTTGATTGTTTGACTTCTATTACTGTAACCAAGGCCCACCAAAGAGAAAGAAACGAAAACGATAGCATGCTTGATTGACATGAGTAAACGGGTCATGATTTTTCAGAGGAAGTTATAATAGTTATATATCCATTATGGAATGATAGAATGTGTAGAAAATCTTATTTTGCTAGCCCTTTGTTAATTTAGATGGTGTTAAATTCTCTCTAACCGTAAGCCTGCTTATTCATTATTGCATTTTGTTTGATTTATCATACCCTAATAGAAGAATGGTGATAATGTTTTATTTTTCAAATTAGATTTGGGATGCCTCACGTTGTAAGAGAGTAAGAACAATGGAAGGACATAGGTTGCGTGTTGGAGCACTAGCTTGGAATTCGTCTATGCTATCTTCAGGAAGTCGAGATAAAAATATTCTTCAACGGGATCCTCGTGCACAAGAAGATTTTGTTAGTAAGCTAAGTGGTCATAAATCAGAGGTAACCTTTTGTCTAAATTTCTATTTATTTATTTATTATTAGTTAATAACTTAATATAAATCAGTTCATATACATTATCTATGGTTTTTTTTTCTTATCTTGACTTGTGAATTGTAGGTTTGTGGACTCAAGTGGTCTTATGATAATCGGGAATTAGCATCGGGTGGGAATGATAACAGGGTAAGTGATTAGGTTACTTAGCCTTTTGATCTCTACAGGATAAGTAGTTAATTTAACTTCCTTTTTGTAATCTTTTTTGGTCTATGTACAGCTTTTTGTTTGGAACCAACATTCGACACAACCTATCTTGAAATACTGTGAACATACGGCTGCTGTGAAAGCAATTGCATGGTCCCCACATATTTATGGACTTCTGGCCTCTGGTGGAGGTACTGCAGATCGATGTATACGGTTTTGGAACACAACCACCAATTCTCACCTGAGCTGCATGGATACCGGTAGCCAGGTAATATTTCTCATAAAGATTATATATAACTTCATTTTCATTCAAAATTTCAACAATATCCATTTGGAATTCCAAAATTAGTTGCAAGATTTTTCTAATACAAGCTAACCACAACCATCATTCCGATCTATCTTTTATATTGATTTTAGTTCACAAAATTCTCTTTTTTCTGATTTCTCAAAGGGTAGTTTGGACATTTGACAAATAAACTGCTAACTACCCATATTGTTACCATGGCAGGTATGCAATCTCGTATGGTCGAAAAATGTCAATGAACTTGTGAGCACCCATGGATACTCCCAAAACCAGATTATCGTATGGAGATACCCTACTATGTCAAAGGTAACATTTTTCAAAACGGGTCAGATACCCGATATCCTACTGATCTCCGTCCACAAGGTTGTGGTCTGAGATCACACTTCAACAATTATGACAACTTTTTTAACACCATTATACGTTTCAAAATGCAGCTCGCAATAGTGGACTGAGATCAACCCTCAACAATTTATGACAACTTTTTTTAACACCATTATACGATCCACTATGCAGCTTGCGACACTTACTGGGCACACATATAGAGTTCTATACCTTGCAATCTCACCGGATGGGCAGGTAGATTTTTCAGTTACTTTGCAAGTATAGACGCTTTTAATCACAAGTTATATAACCGAATAATGTGTTCTGCAGACAATCGTGACAGGAGCTGGAGATGAAACTCTTAGATTCTGGAATGTGTTCCCATCACCCAAATCTCAGGTAGAAACTTATATATTCACTTCTTCCATTGTATACCTTGTACAGGGTTCAGCCGGTGACCTTTTTTTTACAAATGTGTGATCCATGTTATGCAGAATACGGAGAGTGAAATTGGTGCATCGTCTTTTGGCAGAACGCACATACGTTAAGCCCGCTTCACATTTTAGATTGTTTTGGTCATCGTTGAAGTCGCGAAGCTCCAGAAAGAACGAATACAATCTCTACGTAACCTAGGATTAAGGAGTTTACCATGTTTGATCAGCTTGATCATGCTATTGCAGATGCTCCAGAGCTCAGAGCCTAAATTACTTCAATCTGTTTTTTGTCATGTAAATTTTTGTCTGGTGCAAAAGGCACATTTGTGAATATAAGTTAAAAGTCAATAGTGAGGTTACCGTATCCAAAATTAGAACAAGTTAAACTTAACTAGTTTAGTGTCTGCTGTTTGGCTCCTATGAACTATGAAGTGTTAATTATACCATACTATAGCAGATTAGCAGATTAGCAGATTAGCAGATAGGGTGTTCATCAGGGTAGATGAAACTAGATTGGAACTAAAATGACGAAAATGACTCGGTTCATAACTTGCCATGCCCGAGTGAACCGAATATCACATATTCGATTTAAGTAGAGAAGTACCGACTGTGAACCGAATATCACATATTTGATTTAAGTAGAGAAGTACTAATGCTGTTAGGCCGATAATAATCTAAACTTACAAATATAAAATTGGTGCTATTAGTGGGATAAAGTTAGTGTTCTAATTTTTTTTAGTTAAGCCACGCGTTTTGTTTCTTTGTTATAAAAATATAAATGCAAATTGGATTTTAATGATCCAAACTATCAGTTGGTCAATATTAGTTCTAACGTTCATTTTCATTGTTAAGAGTAATTTCATTGGTATGATCATCATATATTTACCCTTGTTGAGGACTAAACATGTCGAGTTTTATAAAATATTGGATGTCATTAATAGTTTTTCAAACTTGGTGGTTAAAACTGCAATACTAACAAACTTCAAAGATGATTCGTGCACTTTACTCTAATTTTTTACCACGTTGGGAAAAATGTATTATAAACAAAATTTTTAAGTTTAAATGACTAATCTTAGTTGATTTGGCATGCAAGCATCGCATCATGTGGCTCTGATGATGTGGTTACAGTGACAATGCAACTACACCATTAAGCACATGAAGGCCGCACTTTTAACCCTTTTGTCAGCCCAATACAATACTAACTTTTCAGCTCTATCTCTCTTCCATTTAAAGATAGTATGAGATAGATATTATGAAGTAAAATATAATAAGTGAAATACCTCTAGTGTAACAAAAAGATTGACATTGAGGTGTCACATAAGACTTTGGAAAAGGTTTCTTATGTCATCATGGCTCCCTCTTCTTAATCTAGGAATCTAGATGGATCATGGAGTTGTTAATTTACTTATATTATATTTATTTCGCTATGTCATCATGTCACCCTTCCTTTGACGTTTGGAAACACTTGTTTATTGTTATTTGATCGTTACTGAATTTAATTAGTCAAGCTCCTTTAAAAAACAAAAAAAATAATATGTATCGGTATAAAATTTAAGAGTTACTTTTGGTTTTAGTCCATGAGGTGAGTATCAATTTTAAATTATTATGAATTGTTTCTTTGAGGTTTTCAATATATAACAATTTGAGTTTTTAACTAACAAAATTAGACTTTTTCTATTAAATCTCAGGGTATTTCTTTCAAATTACATATAAACTACTATCTATACATTTATAAAATTATTAAATAACATGGACTATTTCTGTAAATTTACAAAATATAAATTAAAATTTGACTTATTGTTGGCCATATTAAAAAGTTAGGATTTTCCCGTACATAACCGAAAACCTAAATTACAAGTCTTGGTGCACAAGTAAAGAACGCAACTACAATCTTTATTTCTTAACCGGCAAGTAAAGATGGTAATGCATTCTAGTACCAAAATGATGAACTGTTTTTCATTCTAGTCTTGTAGTTTTCTATTTTACAAATTTTGAACCAAATTTACACTTAACCAATATATACCACTTTAGAAAAAATGCAACCAAAATACTAATCTAATTAAATCTCATTCGTAGCAAAAGTTTTAATAGTGTTTGAAACTTAGGTTAGACAAAACTCTTAAGATTTTTTTTTACCTATAACATCTATTAAACATTTAAACATGTGTATTTTTTATTTAGAACTTTATATAACGCACTTTATTCTAAAAGTGATATATAACACATATCAAAACTATTTAAAATATATTGCATTTTAGGTTGTTGAATATATTTTTTTGGTATGTGATGATTGTGTTTTCTCTCAAAGATATCACGAGGTAACATACATTTTGGATTCGGGTTTTGAAGCCACAAACTATGTGATGATTATTTCGTTTGTAACATCAAAATAATCGTTTTTACCACAAAATGATTATAATTATTCACTCATCAAAATCATAAAGATTTACAAGCCCTAACTTAAGATGCTTCATATAAAATTTAGTATCCTGACAAAATATTTATATTATATTATACTATATACAATTATCAAATGAGGTGAATAGTAGCTATGATTTTGATTATTCAGAGCTAGCATGTCACGTGACAAGTCTAAATTAAGTGTATATATATACATATTTTATAATTTTGTTTCTATATAAATTCATGCTTTTCCATAATGATTCACAAGATGCTTCTTTGTTTGTTAGTAAGGTGCTGAGCATGCACATGCTAGACCCGTATTTGATCTTGGTTAGTCTTAATTTCTATCGCTTCTCATTTTAAAGAAATAATTTCTTCATATATGTATGTTTCAGAGTTTCAGCATAGGTTAAGTAACAAATGTACTATTTGGCGTAGCGGTAAACCGAGTGTGTTATAACCATTTGGTCTAGGTTTAAAGCTCTTTTTTTATTTCAGGTTTCCTTAATAGGTTTCCTTGGTTTTAGTTTCACACAGTTACTTTCACGTTTCAATTTTTGTTGTCGTAAGAAATTCCCAAAATAGAAAATCGAATTCTAAGCGGCCAAACTTGTAATTAACTAAACAATAAGGAAAAAAATGTCAAACTTTCAAAATAGGGGTATCTTTGTTGTCAAAAAATGAAAAAATAAATTCTAGATTTTCTCCCTCCCTTCCTCCGTCGTATAAAATCTCATCGTCCGATCACCAGATTCTCTCTCTCCCTGGCATCTTCATCTTCACCAATCGGCGTTTTAGTCGCTCTTTGACCTTCCAAAATACACGCACAAAAACACGCACTTACGCATACAACTTCCGGATTGCAGTTTTCAGAAAAATTTGCTAAAAGTGGCAATCGGTAATGGCTTCGCCGTCGGAAGAGCAGAGGGATCGGGAAGAGACGCCGACGGTTAAGGAAATGATGCATAAAACGAAATTAATTCAGTTCTTTGGAAGAACTACTCCGATTGTACTTCAGAACGACAATGGACCTTGTCCCCTTCTTGCTATCTGTAATATTCTAAATCTCGTTTACTCGTTTCTAGGGTTTCTAGATTTGGCTGAAATTGGTTGTTTGAACAAACTGTTTATACGTTCTGATTGGAAAATGATCGTTAATGATGCAATCGGTTGGGAGTTTTTACTGTTGCGTGAACTAATTTAGGTTGAAATTAGCGTACGTTTCTAGGATCAGGAGGAACGATTATGAGTTTTAAGTTATATTGTTTCTGTAAATAGTTTATTTTGTTAGTAGTTACTTATTTGGGGCAGAATCACCAAGTATCCAATATGTGGGGACTTTCAACAGTGCTCTTTAATATTTAGGTCGAAATTTACTTTACTTTTAAAGGAAAAGGGGGGAAGTGGTTGTTGATTCAACCATAATTACAAATTCGTACATATTGTTTCGGATAATTTGGTATGAATGTTAGTCATCCAGATTATGAAGTATTATGCACTTATTTGGGTGCAGTCTGCTGATCCACTTGCTTGTATTATTGTTAAATATCTCATGATTGTATAATCTAGTTTGCAACTATGATTTGTGCTTTTATCAACCATGTGGGACATAGAGATAAAACCTGCATTTTAATGATTGAATTTTGCAATTTCTTAGGCAACATTCTGCTGTTGAGAAACAATCTGAGTCTGAGCTCAGATGTAGCCGAAGTGTCTCAGGAGAAATTGCTTTCACTTGTGGCGGAGCGGCTAATTGATTCAAACAGTAATGTTAATGTAATTACACTCTCTGTTTTGATATAAGTATGTTATATGTTCCATCTAAATACAGGTTAAGTTCTTTTCATTCTGTGGTTTAACTGGTTTTGGTCCCTTTGGCAGGACAAAGATGCAGGGTATGTTGAAAATCAACAACAGAATATAGCTGATGCCATTGATTTACTTCCTCGTCTTGCAACTGGGATTGACGTGAACATAAAATTCACTAGGTATGTTTTTTGTTTCTAGTTTGTCTCTCTGTATGTCTGCATGATTGTGGGTAATTTACATACTGATGTTTGAGCTATTGCAGAATTGATGATTTTGAGTTCACAAGGGAGTGTGCAATATTTGATTTATTAGATATTCCACTTTATCACGGTTGGATTGTTGATCCGCAGGTGCGTTATTTTAGCCAAATCTATATATGCAAGAGGTTTATCTTTAAAATGAATTAAAATAAATTTGTCTGTGCATTGGTGTCAGGATTCTGATACTTCGAATGCCATTGGGTCAAAATCATACAATACACTGATGGGAGAACTTGTTGCTCTTGAAACTCAAAATATGGGAAGTGTTTTCAAGAAGAGTTCTGAAGAAGATTGTGTTGAGCATTTAGAAAAAAGAGACCTTGATGAGGAAAATGAGCATTTGAGAGACTTGAAACTAACAGAAACTGTTAATCCAACTTCAACAAATGATTTAACTGTTAAGGAAACCCTGTCTACAAATTCAAACGTTGATAATAGCAGTGTAATGAACAATTACAATGATGATTTGATAACTTTTGAAGCTGACATGGAAAACCATGATGGGCATATGAAGGCTAATGAATCAGAAAAACATGAAAGTAAAGATGGAATCGAGGAAACTAGTACTGAAGTATTGGAGAAAATAGAAAAGAGTTTGTTTGGATCAGATTCTCTGTCTCCTGTTGGCCAGTCAACTTTGACCGGAGATGTAAATGAAGTAGAAAAAATCAGTATTGATGAAACAGTATCGAATGAACCATGCTCATCTTCAGCTAATGTGGTTCAAGAATCATCCAAAGACATGACACAAAAAATTGTTGAATCCAATTCTTCAGTTTCAACTGCTATTGGGAATGAAGGTGAGGTTGGCATGTCATCACAAGCTGACAACAACGTTACTGGTGTTGATGACACAAGGCCTATAAATGGAACTACTGCAAGACAAGGTATGGATGTATTGAAATATTTAGAATTATCATGTTTTGTTTTGTGTTGATATCTATGTGACGATTTACTTTTCAAAGCAATTCCTTTAAGTGGCTGATATTATCATTTAGGGGAACTGATTAGAAACTTTTTGAAGAACAGTGCCAATCAGCTGACTATATATGGGTATGCTTTGCTTATTCAGTGTGTTATTTGTGTTTAATTTTAAACATTATTATGATTTCTCTTGCTTACTATGAGTCCTTTTCTTTTGCTGTTGCAATTCTTGTAGCTTATTTTGCCTGCAAGATGGTCTAAAAGAACGTGAACTTTGTGTATTTTTCCGAAATAATCACTTCAATACGATGTTCAAGGTTGGTTCACGTGCAATAAAATTTTCAAAATTTGACTCTTTTGTATGTTATCTAACGTCAAGTTTTATGCAGTTTGAAGGTGAACTATACATTCTAGCTACGGATCAAGGTTACTTAAATCAACCCGATTTGGTATGGGAAAAGCTAAATGAGGTATTAAGTCTCCCATGTATACTTCTTAGATAAAAGTAAACAAGATAACATCTAGCTTTCTTTGCGTTTTATGTTGATCTACAAATGTTACAATATAATTTCAGGTGAATGGTGATACAGTTTTTATGAACAGTAACTTCAAGGAATTCAAGGCAGAAAATCATGACACGCGCTCATGGGATGAGCAGAATGCTAGGGCTAGTACTGCTGTATGTTGTTTCTCTTTTTACTAAATTACACGTTGCATGTATTCTAGACCAAGTGAACTATGTTATGTTATCCATTGGTTCATATAAAGCTTACTTTTTTCTTAATCAGGATTATCTTGCAAGAATTGACAATACAGCACAAGGAAACACGGGTCTCAGGTAATTATCTGCCTTTGTTCTGTCATATCCTTGTAGCTCAAAACTAATATAAATGAACAGATGTCTACATGTTTTCTTTGACTTTGCATATTATTCTTGTTATTATATTAAAATATTGCATGTAAGGAGATTAATTGTTTATTCTTGTATGACAGTTCTGATCTGCAATTGGCTATAGCCCTTCAACAACAAGAATTTGAGCAACCACCACCACGTGTTGTGCCAAAGTCGCCTACCACTTCACGTTCAGGGCTTGTTGTGGGTCCCCAGGTAGGCTATCATTTCTCGAACTTGTTGTTTCTTTTCATTTAATGACCTTTTTACTGTGGCTGTGTATGCAAAAAAGTGAGTGATACATGTATATACACATATATGTGCAATTGTATGATTTGAGAACTTGTTGAAATGAGAAAAGCCACCATCCAGCCGCCATCTTGATCATTTAGTGGCATAAAAATGAAACTAAACCATTTGATTGTCATTTTACAGCATGTACATCCATCAAGACCCAGAAATTCATCTTCATCATCCAGGCCGGAACCAAAACAATCAAAGGATAAGTGCACTCTGATGTGAAAAGCTTGTCATGCTTGCAGGTTGGATTGTATATGTTTGCACTCTATTTTGAACCAACAATCCAATTTGGCCATACATGTGATTTTAGATTCAACTTCCTTTTGCTGTAGATAATGTATTGGTGGATAGAGATGAAAATTTGGCATATTGTACCATATGCATAGAATCTTGTGAAAGACATTTACAGTTTAGAGAAATCACTGCTTGTGTACATTCCTATCCAAGTTTTCCAGGTGGTGTAACTTGTTATCTCCACATGAGAAATGCTTACGATACTGGACCATAAGGAAATGTCCCGTTCTAATTATTATTGATGCATTCCGGATGCATTGACTGTAGATTAAAGAACATTGTCTCACAGTTAAGTATGTCTAAGTGAGAGCAATTAATGATGAGCGTCCTCTTTAAAAATATATACATGAGCTCTTCGTGAGTAAAACAGACAATGATATTAGAATTTAGAATGTTAAGTATTCGTAGATCATACTTTACCCCATGGTTCCATTCCCAGACATGCGTATATAAGACTTTCTTTATTTTTGCTCCTCTGTCTCAATCTATCATCATTCTTCATTCTTATATTTTTATGGTAAGAAATAGTAAACCGTTAAATTTATTAGTTTAGAGACTAATTATTTATTTCTTAAACTTATTCCTTATATTTTTTATGATTGGAAGGAAGAAAAAAATAATAAAAAATTGAATAACAAATATTATTATAATTATACATGGACAGATATAAGGAATTGGTTTTGAGTTCTTTAGAAAATAAATAAATTGTAAAGGGACTAAATTACAACTTTTAACCTTTATATTTTACAAAACTATGGATTTTAACCTTTTTTAAAAAAACTTTCAAGCTTTACCATTTATTTGAAAACTTGTTTTATGTTTTAACCTTTACATTAACCTAGTTAAATTTCTCCGTTAGTTTTCTAATAAAGAGTGGTAGTATTGAAAAAAAAAAAACAAAACCATTAAATCTTTTGAACGAGAATTGTAGCGACGTGTTTGCTTGGAGATCAAATTCGATCTCCATTCTTCTGCTGTATCCAAACGATGGCCTTCCACTGTTGTAGTCGATCTTCATCATCCAGACGATCTCCAATCTTCTGCTAAAGAACCTTGAACCAGGGACGATTAGCAGCAGATCGCAGATCAGAAGCATCAACCCAACCCAAAATCTCGCACCCCTAAATTAAGTGCGCAACCCCAAATTAAAGATGTTTTTTTTTTAATTGTGGAAAGCAAGCGATAATCCGAACTTCTTGGACTAAAAAAAAAAATTTTCTTGGACGTAGATTCTATGGGTGTCCCAATGAGGTATGTAAATTCGCTGTCCAACATGTTGACTTTTTTCCAATTCATTCGAATAATCAAAATTCGCTGTCCTAAACATGAAATGGGGTTGACATAATCCTAGGAACTATTTATTACTTTCACTGATCTCATTGTACATGATTATGATTTTACTTTGGTTACCTTGCATCCTTGACCTTAAGGCACTAATCTATAGCATTTGGTATTAAGTGACTTTGATGATATTACACTAATTCGTTTATTCATACATATTTCGTCCATGCTAATGAATCTACGTGGTAAGGATTGCCTTTAAGTATGTTATTTCTTTTCTACAGTTATGTGACTTATGTCATAAGAGATCTATAATTGTAAAATAGGTCTTGGTAAATCTCGATGAAAAGGGGTTTAAGGGTTTTGTTTTTGTTGTAAAATTAAATATTATCCTTCCTTTATTAGACAACTAACTGAGTTTTTAATGAGGTTAGTGTAACTGTTAAAACATGAAACAAGTTTTTAAATAAATGATAGAGCTTGAAAGTTTTTTAAAAAAATGTTAAAATTCATAGTTTTGTAGAGTATAATGGTTAAAAATTGTAATTTAGTCTTGTAAAGATAAATATAAGTTTTATGTAAATTATAGAATAATTGGGTAATCCAACAACCGAATACCTTCTATAAGAGTCTTGTTGCTTCGGATTAAGTGGACCAAACTATCGAAGTTCTCTTGTTTGCACCCCCAAAACTTTTGTGCTTATCATAAAATGCTTAGTTTAATATTTTATGTCATTGTTGTTTCAGAAAGATCCAACTTTTTATTTCACCAACTTCCATATTGAGAAAACAAAACATTTACAAGTATTGAATTAGTTAAAATCCACTAGTATGTATCTTCTACGCGTTGCGGCATACCATTCTGTCAATATTTTATGTATTCATCTGCATTATATGATTGAGAATTCAAAACCGAATACATGTTTTAACACTCTAGTTGTGTATCGGGAGCGAACTAATTTCAAAGAAAGCTAGATAAAAACTTAAACTGACATGAATATACCAATACAACACGGAAAATAAAAAATAACGTAAAAAAATCTATAGAAAACCATGAAATAAACGTCAAAAAGCCTCACATAAAGCAAAACACATATTAAAACTGGAAAATATTAGATTCTATAGATTTGAGTAGTTTTTTAAAATAATTCAAGAACTAAAAGAACAAAATTTTCACCAAACAATTTTACTATATATCCCACAAATCAAAATCAAAATCAAAGGATAAAGAACAAATATTACCATTTTTAGGAAAAAGAAAAATCAACCTATACGGCTATACCCTTCTAGTCTTATTACCTTATATATCAATTTTTAAAGCTGAGGTGTACACTGGTGGAGGGACTATTACCTCCACATGGCACCAATCGTAGGTTGTCACGTGGCTGTATAATTTGTTTAATTTTTTTTAATTCCCAGTTGTTTTAGTCATGTTTTATACTAAGTTTTGCGTGTTTTTTTCGATCTTGAAGGATGCTCTGGTGGTACTTAGGCATGGTTTGAACAAAGAGGTATTGGGTTCTAATCCTGAGCTCTCCCATTTTTTTTGCGCTTTACACGTGCCCTGCCTGCCACTCATCATGGCCGTTGCTTTGACAAGTGTTTTCTTCCTCCTGCACCTGTTTGTTTTTTTGACACGCGTGGTCTTCCTTCTGTACCTGTACCTGGCCTTTTAAATTCTAAATAAATAAATTCACTCCTTTTGTTCTTTCTTCGTTTTACGTTTGATCACCTCTTTCTTCAATCGTTTGCAGGTATTGTTTTACTCTTCAATCTGCGCTATTTGATTGATGTTCTCAGTGTGCTTGCGAATCGTTTCTGATTTGTGATACTTTCCGATTTCGGTTTAGGTTACATCTCGCTTCCTCAACCCTCCTCTCTATCTATCAAATTCCAAGATCTCACGCCTCTGTCTATTCTTTTGCTTCTTCTTGCGGTCAGATTAGGTTTGTACGATGACTACTAAAACAAGGCTGACAACGATCGAGAGATTGTGGCATTGGTGACGATCTTTGGCGCTCTTCTTCAAGGGTATTCGTGGTAAGATTTCTTTGGTGTTGCATGTTCCGTTTTTTAGCTATTTGCTTGCAATCGATGCTTATTCTCATGTTGTTCTGCTTCAATTTTCTCACTTAGTTGTAATTGGGGCTTATCGGTTGTGCATTGTAGTGTCCGATGTTGAAATTTTGTGGTTTTAGTTAGTAAATTTGAGTTGATGATGGATTTCGTATGGAACTTTGACTAACACTTGACTGATAAGAAAGCCATAAGTAATTTCAGTGAATAATTGTTGCAGGTCTATTGGAATTACTCTCTCTCCTTCAAGGCACAATTATTTACAAGTAAGATTTAACTCATTACTTTGTAATTGGATCCCATAAAATCAATGAGAAACATTTCTACTCAACTGTAAGCAGATGACAAAAAGTGTAGGTGTATCTTTATTTGGATGTTTAGCTATGTGTGCGCCTTAGTATTCAGTCCCTTTCAAACTCATGTTTAATTCTTATACAGATCTCACCCTCATTTGATTGTTATGAAATTATGCTTCATTTCAAAGACTTTGATAGGTTATGGTTTTTGTTTATTGCAGTTTGTGTTGTTAATAATCTAACCTCCTTGCTCCTTGAATAAAATTGTTGCTTACCTGGAAAAACATAAATCGATTGAAGAAAATTAAGCAGGTGATGTTGGAATTTTCATTATGCAACCTTTGAAAATTGAAAATGTGTATAGGTACCCTATTATATCGCAGGTGGTTAGCGATCATACTTGATAGTAGCTAGCTTAGTTTTTACTCCTCTGACAGAACCGCTGATAGAGTATGTATTCTCTTGGTGTAATTTATGACTTTATGTACAAATATAATTAATAATTTTACTAACGGTAGTTATCAATGTTTTTATTCATTTTCTTCTTGACAATAAGGTGTGTGAAGATAACATAGGGGTGAGCATGATTATTAATTTTTTTAGTTGGCACAATCATATGTTCTAATGTATCATTGGCTTAGGAGTTCCTTTATTACTTTTCTTTGGTTTTAGTGAAAGTTCTAGACAAATGCACGATACTCCATGGCAAGGTTCAAAGGAAAACAGATTGTGATCTTATCACAGGTAAGCATGCTTTAATCTTGATGTTTGATGTTTGATTGGTTCAATTGGAGAGTTGAAGATGCAATTTCAGCTGTTATTAATTCAGTTAGCCGCTGGATATGTTGCTTTTCATCTTCCCTGATGAAACCCCCTTCTCCGGCACCCATTAGAACACCACCATCCCTTCCTCCTCCCGCCGCCCTTTGTCACACCCCAACCGACGGCGGAATATGTCGGGGCATGATGATTGTCCAGATGCTCATGACAACTAATTAAAGTTGAAATATATTTAACATGCCCTTTTATTTCATTTATTAGAATATCTTACAAACATGAAACAGACAAAACATAATAACATAGGTACTGTAATTAAACATTGATTAACTAGGTCCAGCATCCTATAGTGATCACATACTGGCTCAAACACGATTACCTGCAACATGTATAAGATAAAGTGTCAACTACAAAAGTAGTTGGTGAGTAAGCATAGGTTTAATACATAATATCAGTATAAATCATGCGATCTATGTGTTTAGTGAATGTTCATAGAATATGATAAACAAGTATTGTAATAGTGTAATCAACCGCGTATCAAACCCTTGACAATTAGGCTTTCAATCACAAGGCGCCACACGCGAGGCATGCCAAGTGGGTTGTCAAACCAATAGATCTATTATCGTTACCCCGGCTCGGTATGTTAATGAGTACGCATGCTAGTGTAATAGTATTGGAATACAACAACAATCATGGTCCAAACAAGTTTAACACATCAAGAACACACATAACGAGCATAGGATTCGCATTTAGTTTTAGATAAGTAAATATAGAGTTTGGAATTTGAGATAGAGATACATGTTACACCCCAAAGTATTAAAAGAGAAGGGGGCTATGAATACTCACTTGATAGAGAGATAGGAACAGGAGATAACGCTGATTCGGGAAAGATAAGTAACTCAGAGATTATCCTAATGAATCAAATAGGGTATATGAATATAGGAAATCAAAATGAACCAAGTTCTAAGTATTTGATAAGTGTTATGTTTGATTAGATCAAAATTACCATTTTACCCTTTTATAGGTAAATTAGGGTTTAGTAAAGATGTGTATTCCTAATACTTTATCATTTATCACTTTTAAGCTCATAAATACTTATTGTATATATAATTATGATCTAGTACCAAAAATCAAGTCTTAATACTTTCCGGTTTATTTATTATTAAATAAACATATTCAAAACCCTAGTTTTAGTAAAATAATTAAATAATTACCAAAACTCATTAGATTTTGAAATAAACTTAGGGTTTTATTCATAATAGTATATTATGATATCCAAAAATTTATAGAACCTCAATTCAACACCGTTAGTCCAATTTTGGCAGAACAATGGCTTAAAAACCCTAATTTTGGCATAATTTCAAATAAAATACCAAACCTTCTCAAAACTTGAAATTAACTTAGGGCTTTCTTAATATACATTATTTTAAGATTACTTACAAAAATTTAGACCCTAATTCCAACCTGATCACCCGATTTTGACAAAACAAGCTCAAGAACCCTAGATTTTATGTATTTTTAGAAAACATACTTAGAAAATGAATTTGCAAAAACTGAGATAGGTTATTGTTAATCATACCTAATGATGCTTGACTGCAGAAATTTAGCTCAAAACTCCAAACGAGCAGCTCGAATTTGATGGAGGAAGTTTCGGACGTTTTTAAGGGTTTTTATGATGAAGATTCAAGAAATTGGTGAGGATAAAAGGATGAATTGGGCTGCTATTTATGCTTGTCGAGGTCGCAGGGTGTTCCTCCACGTAACCCTAGTGACTAATCGAGCAAAAACGACACGAATTCGACCAAACAAGTTCTGGAATGTCGTGACTAAGCTGCTGGTCGCTTTCAGCGACCAGAATTGGGCGGTGGTACGCGCAGGGGGGGGGGGGGGGCTGGGCCTCGGCGACCCGCCAAGCACTTTGCTGCTTTGGCAGTTTTGGTCCCTCAAGTTTATATTTACATTTTAAGCCCCAGATTTCTCCGAAACTGTTATTTTATGCACCAAATCATTATAAAACATGTTTATAAAAGTTTCTAAGGCTCGGGACATGCTCGATGATATACGGATACGTGCGTTTTATAACTTTCAATAAATTGCACTTTTAGTCCCTTAACTTTTGTTTTATGTGTTCCACCTTTGTATCCTTCGATGTAACTAATGTTTTAAGTTCAAAATGATATTAGAATACTTTCTTAAGATTTATAAGGCTCGGGATACGTTTAACGATGCTTAAAATATTTATTTTATATATATTTATATATATATTATTTGTTAAAAACTATGAAAAATCACCAAAAATCATTAAAATTCACTAAAATTCATCATAATGATTCGTGATATAGAATTCATTAAATATAATGTCTTGGGATACTAGAATGAGAATTTTTAGAATATATGAACTCCCGGTTAATACCGAAATCGCACGAAAACTCGTATTTTTGCTATTTTTGTTTTAAACCTCAAACTTTTGCAAAACTTCATATATATTTACTTGTGTGTATGACTAGTATTACCCACAAGCATTACATATGTTTGAAATGCTAAAGTTTTCCGGTTTTATACAATTAGCAAAAACAATAGAGTTAGGGATTTGATTTGTGATAAATTGAAACATCGAATGTCACGAATATTGTGATTTTAGGATTAAATCATGAAATACATGAAATAATAATATAATATGTGAAAGGATTCTTTATTGATTATCAACCAAGATAGAAAACGGGTCGGGTAATTTACAGATGGATTAACCGAAGTGTTACACCCTTTAACTAATTTCTTGATCTCGATGTGTTGTCTTTTACCACGCGAGGTAATTTTATAAATTTTGTGATACAATCTTGACCGTTATAGTTTGGTTTTTGGGCCCTTTCACCTCCTAGATAGTTTCTATATATTGGTATACTTTGTTTGCGGGTTTAACTTTCAGTCTTTGATGTCGGCTTCCCTGCAACAAAAGCAAAGCAGAGACTGCCTAGAAGGCTGGTAGGATTTAATAAATCCTTAATTTCATTGGTTGATTTGAAGATTTAATACTCTCTTTGTAAGCAATCATGTGCTTTGTTTTGTACGTGTTGAAATTAATGACGGTTGTTATTGTAGGTGTTGAAGTCTACAACGGTGAGAAAGTCAAGTCTTGAGAGTGGCTCAAATGCCTAATCTTGGATGCTCTTTATAGATCGTAGCATCATCACTGCCGTAGTTTTTAAACTCTCCTACTTCAAATATTCAGAAGCTACCATTGTAACCTATAAAACATAACACATTTTAACACCATGGTTCATGATAAGGTACGTATTCTTTTTGAATGAAATGATATGATGAAGATGAAATGCTTTCAATTAATTCAGTAAATCGTGTTTATGCATTTTGTTTACAAGTGGAGAATACACAATCTGATCAGTACTTGGTATATTTGAGAAGTGTGTCTTCTCTTTTGTAAGTGTTTTGATTTTTCACTCAAATTGTACTTAAATGACCTAAATTCAGTTCCAATTAAAAGTAATTTTGGTTGTAAAACATATTACTTCTACTTGGCATTATGCCTCAGAATAATATGAGCATCATGAACTTAGTGAGTCAAATGATCTGTTTTAGTATAGTAGGGGATATTGGATAACCATTATATATCGACCTGGAGATGTCATTTGCAGCCTATAAAAACAAGTTGTTTTTCTTCAAGTTCGCTTTGTACTCTTTATTTGCTTTCATTTGAGGATTATAGTCTACGCCAGGTTATCGATTGCTTACATATAATGTATACCTCATACTTCTGTATGGCAGGTTATTACGCTCACTTACAATATGAGTAGTCGTTTCTCTAACAGTCTGGTTTGGGATTTCTAAAGATGTTGTCACTGCTCCAATAAAGGGTATATCCAGAAACTAAACATTGAAATCATGTTTTCATTTTCTATCATGCCGTTATCCTTTATGTTTGTATTGAATTGTTTTTTACCTTTCTTCATGATATACCATTAGTTAATATTAAGAAGTGTAGTTTGTGTCAACATTTTTATTTGTTCTTACCTAATACAGAGTGTAGCAAGATTAGTTGCGGATAGGAGAAAGATTGTTGGAGGATTCAAGTATGAGTCTTAGAATGATAAAAGGTTAATTCACTTTTGGTTCTATCTATTGCTATTTTTAATGAAATTTTTAGGTTTTGGCCATTAAATAAGTTTAGTTTAGCTATATTTAATTATCAGTTTAAGGTACTTCGGATATTAATATGAAACTTATTACGAGTGTTAATGTAAATTACATACAGTTTTACATGAAAGACTATTATGATCAGCACATGAATTTCAAGTCATATTGAAAAAAATTTGCAGTTTTGAAATAATAATTGCACACCTCTTAATATAGATTTATTGAACAAAGTAAAAATATGAACTATGCAACTAACTATTTCATATCTATTTGCAGTACCTATATTGTGAGGTAAATTGTTATCTTTTTATGCCTTATCATGGCACCCATGTTCATGCTCTTGGTTATACAATGTGCTTGGATGATTTTGCTGAAGAATTAAATAAGTATAAGAAGAGTGGTCAGCCCAAAGGTACAAGTTTGTTTAAACTGGTGTTGCAGACCTTCATAAATCAATTATAGCAATCTAACCACTTTTTTACGTCTAAATTTAAATGCTTACATTTCACTTCACATCAGCTATCTATTTCAAGAATGACCAAAATAACCTGTTCATGTTTAGTTTCTACCTGAGGAAATATAAAGTGTGTTAAATTAAATGGACAATCCATGGTTAAATTATGAACAAATTATTTTTTCTTACCTCAGCTATTCACAATTTATTTTCTAACTTTTCTTTTTTGTTTGAATTTATTTTTAAACATTATGTACACCCTTTGGGTTCTAATCTGTCTTACTGTATATTATTTGCAGGTCTTATTTATGTCATTTGTTGTTTTTGGTGTTAAGGTACAATTTATCTTCATTGTTTTCATAGCTCCACAAAGAAGTCATAGTATGTATTATTTATGTCATTTATTGTTCTTGGTGTTAAGATACAATTTATCTTCATTGTTTTCATAGCTCCACATAGAAGTCATAGTACGTATATGCTGTTCATGATGCAATGATAAGTTTAAGACCTTCATAAGTTTCACTCATGTGGACATTACATACATATATAAAAGATAGCAGTCTGTTTTGACCATTTTACCCTTCGTATTGAATGTATACCCTTCGTATTGAATGTATGCCCATGTTCAGAAAAAGTTTCAACCCGCAGCAATGCGCGGGTATTTTGCTCGTACAAACCATTTTTCCAAACAATTATACTTTATGCCCCATATGCTGCCACGCCACCAAGCCCTTGCAAACCATTTTGGGGATAGGCTCCAGAGAAAAGAAATAGAATTCAAGAAGAAATAGATTTCAAGTGCCAATCAAATCCAACCACGTAAACAATAATAAACAACAATAAATATACTATGGATCATGCACTTGGTTTTTCATATATGGTAGCATAGAATAGAATTACTGAACTAGAATATAGAAAACCTTTGCATAATTAATATTACTCTTAATATTCTTATTATCATGCTAGAGATTGAACTGCCAGCTTTTGGTTGTGTTTTATATTTCAATCATCAATCGTGTTTTGGTTTTCATTTCTAGTTGCTTTAAAAAATTAATAATTCTTAAGATATTTAATTATAACTAACCATTTACCAAAAATATAATAACCTTTTTGATGCCCCATTTGTACTCGAATCATGATCAGCTGAAAATCACATATACAGTATATATACATATATATATATATATATATTAATATTTATTAATATATAATATATAGTAGTATATTATATGTATATATAGTATAACACCAACACCTTGTTCATGAAAATCAGAGCTTACACAAACAATTTTTATCTCATTTTTTCACACACCCAAAGTCTCGATGGCAGTTATATCAGGAAAAGATTTATCAAATACATACACAGAAACTATTCAAGAAATCATGGAAACATACAAATCACTTCCACCAAGACCAACAATTGAAGAGGTTGAAGCAGCCATATCTGTCATCAAAACAGTGGAAATTGAAGAAACACAGAAACTTGATGAAATCTCCACACAAAACTGCCCAAAAGATATCCCACCAGACCTTTTTTTTATCCTTCAAAAGGTCAGACAAACCATGGTCTTGTTTCAGAGCCAAGAACAGAGGAAAGAAGCTATGCATGTTCTTGACTTTGACCAGACTTATCAGACCTTTGATGATTTGATACAGAGAGCTTCCATGTGTGTTTCTGGAGATACCCAGTTGGATAAACAAGATGATTTGAAAGACCCAGATGGTAATTTTGGAAAAGAAGTTGTGATCACTGATGCAAGTTTGTTAAATTCTACAAAGATCAATAAAGTTGAAAGCTTTAAGGGTTTAGTCAAGAGTTCTTCCACAAAAGCCAACAATTTTTCTACAGGTTAGCTCAATTATATTTGTTTTCTTGTAATCCTTGCCTTTTGGGATTTTACCAAATTTTTTTTCTCAAAACATGAAACAACAACAAATTGATTTTGAAGCTGTGAAGCTTCAACATCCTAAATTAGCTTTCTTTCTTTTTT
>JBCNJP010000021.1:6234200-6402178 GCA_039602395.1 Deinandra increscens subsp. villosa | reverse complement strand
ATTTGATAATCGATACACATGAACACAAGAACAAATCCAATCACAACGATTATCACAATAAACCTGAAGATTTCAAACAACTGAATCTTCAAGATACAAAGACGACTTAGATCATCAATACAATGATCTATACAATCGACGATATTCAACCTAACAGGAATACACAATCATCAACTCGATGATTATAAACCCTAGATCGAATACAAGAACACAGAGAAAAACTGAATGACGGAAGGAGAACTCAAAACGGCAACTGACTTCTTCTATCTCTCTCTCTAACCCTAGAATATCGAAGATAGGGTTTATATATATAGCAGCAAGAAGAAACGGTGAGAGACCCGTTGATAACAACCCGATAGGTTGTTATAACAACCTATTGGGTTCTTGAGCCCACAAATTGTCTTGACCCGCAAGCCCACATCTTGATCAGCCCAAAGCTTCAGTCCAGTAATTCCAACCCATGCGCTCCATGCTCATTAGCTCCATATAGTGCCTCCGGCCCGACCCCAACACATGTTAACACATAACACAAAAAATTAGAGAGATCGAGAGATGACACAAATAATATAAGGGTTTAACTATTTTTAACACCCCCCCTCAGCTCGAGAGCTGAAAGGATCAAATAAATGAAGTTGGTCACATAACAATTCATGTTGACCAACTCCCAACCCTTTAGTAAACAGATCAGCAAGTTGAACTGCTGACCTAACCCCAACTGTGCGAATAGACCCTTTAGAAATATGATCACGTAAGAAAAACAGATCGAGCTCAAAATGCTTAGTCCGGTCATGAAATACCGGATTAGCGGCTATTGACACAGCAGCAGAGTTATCACAATGCAAAGAAACAGGCAGGTGAACACTAACACCTAATTCAGAAAGTAAATTTATAAGCCACAAAGTTTCACATGTTGCAGAGCACATAGCACGGTATTCAGCTTCTGCTGTAGACCGAGAAATTGTGCTTTGCTTTTTACTTTTCCAAGAAACCAAGGAGGAACCTAAAAACACACAAAACCCAGTAACAGATTTTCTTGACACTAAGCACTTAGCCCAGTCTGAGTCAGCAAATGCAGACAAATCAAAACTGCTACTTTTAGAAAACAAAACCCCTTTTCCAGGAGATTTTTTCAAATACTTGAGCAGTCGCAATGCAATATTCAAGTGAGCAGCAAGAGGAGAATGCAGAAACTGACTCAAGAAGTGGACAGTGTAAGCTATATCAGGTCTGGTGTGCGACAAATAGATTAATTTTCCAATTAGTTTCTGATAATTGGTGATATTAGGCAAAGCAGCACTGTTCTTGACACACCCAGAACTAACCACATAATTAAGTTCAATTGGTGTGTTAACAGGTTTGCATCCTGTTAAACCATATTCAGCCAACAGATCAAGACAGTATTTTCTTTGAGTTAGACACAGACCAGACCCAGTTTTTATAACTTCTATGCCAAGAAAATATTTAAGTTCCCCTAGGTCCTTAATCAAAAACTTGGATTGCAACATTCTTTTTATATTAGTGATTTCATGCATATTATTACCGGTTATTATTATATCATCAACATAGACCAAAAGCACAACAAACACAGACCCAGAGTTGAGAATGAATAAAGAATAATCACATTTACTTTGCGTAAAACCAAGTTCAATTAGCACTCCTACTAACTTTTCATTCCACATTCTCGGGGCCTGTTTCAACCCATATAAAGATTTATTTAATTTGCACACCTGATTTTCATGTTGAGACTTATAACCATCAGGTAACTTCATATATACAGTTTCATTTAAATCACCATATAAGAACGCATTATTAATATCTAATTGATACAAATTCCAATCATTTTGAACAGCCAAGGCAATTATGGTTCTAATAGTAACCATTTTCACCACAGGTGAAAATGTTTCATCATAATCTATGCCTTCTTTTTGGGCATAACCTTTGGCAACCAGCCGGGCCTTAAATCTATCAATCTCTCCAGTGGATTTATACTTAATTTTATAAATCCACTTACATCCTATGGCTTTCCTACCAGGTGGAAGATCAACAATACTCCATGTGTTATTCCTATGAAGGGCCTCTATTTCATCATTCATAGCATTCACCCAATTAGTGTCCTGAACAGCCTCATAGTAATGTTTTGGTTCACAGCTTTTATTAAGAGAAGAGACAAAGCACAAATTGTCAACGGATAACCTAGAGTAGTTTACTACTTTTTCAAGGCCATATTTAACTTTGCCTTCTACAACATAATCATTCAATTTAGCAGGAAACACAACATTTCTGGTGGATCTCCTAGGAGCTGTATAAACAATATCAAGGGACCTTCCCTCAGAAGAGTGTCTTTGATCAGGAGGGACACTTGTAGTTTCATCCAAGCCCTCACCCTCAACCCTATCAGTCCTAATGGGCACTTCACCAGATTGCTGACCTTCAACCCTATCTGAAATGGTATGTCCACCAGTTTGCTGAAGGTCAACCTTACCTGAAGTAGAAGGTCCAGTAGGACTGACTGGTTGAAACCCATGAGGCGACTTGTCACTAACATTGACATCTCTAATCTCATCATTGGGAACTGGGTCACTGTTAGAGTCATTGTTATCTTTGCTTTCATATAAATCAAAGAAATTTAAACCATGTATATCTGAGTTGAGAGTGACAGAGTCAACACTTGACTCTGTTTCTTTGAATGGAAAAACAGTTTCATACAATTTTACATCCCTTGAGAAAATGACAGTTTTATTGTCCAAACTCCACAGTTTGTATCCCTTTTTCTCATTGGAATAACCAAGTAATACACATTTTTCAGCATTGCTGGAAAATTTATTAGTGTTTGTTAGAATTGTACAAAAGCAAAGACATCCAAAAACTCTAAGGTGACCCAAGTTTGGTTTAAAACCATATACAAGCTCATAAGGACACTTTCCACTCAGAACTGATGAAGGAGTCCTGTTAATCAAATATGTTGCAGTTAGCACACAATCAGGCCAAAACCTAAGAGGAACACCACTTTGAAACATTAATGACCTAGCCACATTTAGTAGGTGTCTATGTTTCCTCTCAGCAATCCCATTTTGCTGAGGGGTATAGGCACAAGTCGTTTGGTGAACAATACCACTGTTTTTGCAAAAATCAGTCATTTGATTATTAATAAACTCAGTCCCATTATCACTTCTGAAAACCTTTACAACAGCCTTAAATTGATTTCTTAACAAATTTGAAAAGGTGACAATGTGATGGAAAACTTCTGTTTTATTTTTCATTAAAAATACCCAAACAGCCCTAGAGTAGTCATCCACTATAGTAAGGAAGTATCTAAACCCTTCCTTACTTACCACTCTGTAAGGTCCCCAAACATCAAGATGAACTAACTCCCCTAAGTGAGTACTTTTATGATCACTGATAGGAAATGGCTCTCTATGCTGTTTAGCTCTATGACAGACCTCACAGGGTTCTTGCTGTTTAAAGGAGGTAAGTTTCAAATCACTTTTAAGGACATTCAAAACAGTTTCAGAGGGGTGCCCCAACCTAGCATGCCAAAGATTGACATTTCCACTAGATCCAAAACTAACCTTATATGATGTGGGAAAGCTATCACACATATAAAGACCATCTATTTGACTACCAATCACCAGGTTTTTCCTTCCCAAGGAATCCTGAATAAAGCAATGAGAACCATCAAAGGCAACAATCAGCTTATTATCCTTAGCCAATTTGTAGACAGACATCAAGTTTACACAGTAATCAGGTATGACAAAAACATCTTTCAAGGTGACTCTGTTATTTAGCTTTATGTCACCAATTTTAAAAACTTTTGCACTAGTGCCATTAGGGTGTTTCACCCTTATGTTAAATTCAGTGACATCAATTATGTTGGTTAAGTTGTTTTCAGAGTTCACCATATGATGATTGGCTCCAGAATCCACAATCCAGTCATTTAGATTGGTGGAGCTGGAAGCATTGCTAAACCTGACCATCTTAGTCCTATAACTAGTATAGCATAGGAACTTACCAGCAGCACTACTGCTGTTAACCACATCGTTAGCCTGTTCCCCCAGAAGACTCAATAGTCTAGACACTTGATCCTGTGTGAGATTTCTAGCAGGAAAGGAAGTGGACTCCTCAGACACATCATTTAACACTATATTAGATGTGCCCACTCTCTTACCTTGGCCAGTTCTTGGTTTCATCCATGAAGGATAACCAATAATCTCAAAACACTTGTCAATTGTGTGACCAACCTTGTTGCAATGGCTACATTTTAAGCTTGAGTTACCCCCTTTACTTATTTTCCTTTTAGTTTCAGATCCTTGAGTTAGTCTAGAATTAAAGACAAAGATTGATTTTGACTTTGTTTATTTGAACTACTAGAGTTTCTATGGGATTCCTCCCTGGAAACTATAGAGAAAGCCTCCTTAACAGTAGTTAAATCAGGTTGAATTAAAATGTTGGTTCTGACAGCTTCATAAGAACTGTCAAGCCCCATTAAGAATTGCATTAATTTTATAAGATGTTGAAAATCATTGAATTCTTTTGAGGCATTGCAAGTGCAGGTTGGTAACTGCAATATTTGATCAAGCTGTTTCCACATAATATTCAACCTATGATAGTATTCAGACACACTTAGGGTACCCTGACTAAAACCATTTATTTTTTGATAGAGATTAAACACGACAGATCCATCAATTTTATCATAGGTATCCTTCAATTCAGTCTAAACAGATGAGGCAAGGTTTGAATAAACATGTCCCAAATACAAGTCTTCACTAACAGAGTTAAGGATCCAGGTTAGCACAACTGAGTTGCATCTGTCCCATTGTCTAGCCAGAACATCATCAGTGAGAGATTTTACACAAGTGCCATCAATAAAACTATATTTATTTTTTACTTGTAAAGCCAGTTTCATGGCATTTGCCCAAAGGGAATAATTTTCTGTGCCTTTCAATTTAACACTGATGATAGTCATTTGACTAGAGTCACTGGGATGTAAGTATAGTGGATCACCTGGATCCAACTTGCCAACCATAGTAGCAAAGGGGTTACTAGTATCACCATCAGTCATCTTGACAAAGAACAAATATCAAAAACAGGCAAGAGTATGCACACGCACAGAATGAAATGCAAACAAAACGAGCACACAAAAAACCACATAAGGCAAGGGATGTCTCCCCTTGCACAGCATGCAAGCGGTATCAGCAGTCCGCCACTGCAGTGGAGCCAACAGACCACTACTGTCTAATCTATGAACAGAAAATAACAAGTCAAGGAAAGATCTCACCCAGCGGATAGATCCAAGTTAGGATCCCCAAATCGCTTCCTGTAACCTTCACCTAGGGTTATAGAAGAGGCGATCAGCAAAGGTAGGCCGTGTTCCCGTCTGTCTCCTGCACTGCCGTAGGGTTTCCAACTGTGCTTCGCGAAGTGCTTCAAGGATCACCTGTAATTCAATCAAGAAGAACAGATCTCGCCTTGAACCGAAATCTCGATGACGGAATCTCAACAGCGTCACCGGCACCAGTGACCGATTCGGTTTTTGTACCGTGTGGAGTTGAGACGACGTTATCTGACCGATAATCGCAACGAGACTCAAAAGAGGAAGCAACGGTGGATCCGAGACACCGTCGGTGACACAGGAGATCGATCGTCGGCAACGACGATGATACTGACCTAGAAACCCTAATTTCCAGGAAGGCGAAGAGACAAGACTAGATCGAGAGCTGAATCAGCTCTGATACCATGTCAAAAATTTGATAATCGATACACATGAACACAAGAACAAATCCAATCACAACGATTATCACAATAAACCTGAAGATTTCAAACAACTGAATCTTCAAGATACAAAGACGACTTAGATCATCAATACAATGATCTATACAATCGACGATATTCAACCTAACAGGAATACACAATCATCAACTCGATGATTATAAACCCTAGATCGAATACAAGAACACAGAGAAAAACTGAATGACGGAAGGAGAACTCAAAACGGCAACTGACTTCTTCTATCTCTCTCTCTAACCCTAGAATATCGAAGATAGGGTTTATATATATAGCAGCAAGAAGAAACGGTGAGAGACCCGTTGATAACAACCCGATAGGTTGTTATAACAACCTATTGGGTTCTTGAGCCCACAAATTGTCTTGGCCCGCAAGCCCACATCTTGATCAGCCCAAAGCTTCAGTCCAGTAATTCCAACCCATGCGCTCCATGCTCATTAGCTCCATATAGTGCCTCCGGCCCGACCCCAACACATGTTAACACATAACACAAAAAATTAGAGAGATCGAGAGATGACACAAATAATATAAGGGTTTAACTATTTTTAACACCCCCCCTCAGCTCGAGAGCTGAAAGGATCAAATAAATGAAGTTGGTCACATAACAATTCATGTTGACCAACTCCCAACCCTTTAGTAAACAGATCAGCAAGTTGAACTGCTGACCTAACCCCAACTGTGCGAATAGACCCTTTAGAAATATGATCACGTAAGAAAAACAGATCGAGCTCAAAATGCTTAGTCCGGTCATGAAATACCGGATTAGCGGCTATTGACACAGCAGCAGAGTTATCACAATGCAAAGAAACAGGCAGGTGAACACTAACACCTAATTCAGAAAGTAAATTTATAAGCCACAAAGTTTCACATGTTGCAGAGCACATAGCACGGTATTCAGCTTCTGCTGTAGACCGAGAAATTGTGCTTTGCTTTTTACTTTTCCAAGAAACCAAGGAGGAACCTAAAAACACACAAAACCCAGTAACAGATTTTCTTGACACTAAGCACTTAGCCCAGTCTGAGTCAGCAAATGCAGACAAATCAAAACTGCTACTTTTAGAAAACAAAACCCCTTTTCCAGGAGATTTTTTCAAATACTTGAGCAGTCGCAATGCAATATTCAAGTGAGCAGCAAGAGGAGAATGCAGAAACTGACTCAAGAAGTGGACAGTGTAAGCTATATCAGGTCTGGTGTGCGACAAATAGATTAATTTTCCAATTAGTTTCTGATAATTGGTGATATTAGGCAAAGCAGCACTGTTCTTGACACACCCAGAACTAACCACATAATTAAGTTCAATTGGTGTGTTAACAGGTTTGCATCCTGTTAAACCATATTCAGCCAACAGATCAAGACAGTATTTTCTTTGAGTTAGACACAGACCAGACCCAGTTTTTATAACTTCTATGCCAAGAAAATATTTAAGTTCCCCTAGGTCCTTAATCAAAAACTTGGATTGCAACATTCTTTTTATATTAGTGATTTCATGCATATTATTACCGGTTATTATTATATCATCAACATAGACCAAAAGCACAACAAACACAGACCCAGAGTTGAGAATGAATAAAGAATAATCACATTTACTTTGCGTAAAACCAAGTTCAATTAGCACTCCTACTAACTTTTCATTCCACATTCTCGGGGCCTGTTTCAACCCATATAAAGATTTATTTAATTTGCACACCTGATTTCCATGTTGAGACTTATAACCATCAGGTAACTTCATATATACAGTTTCATTTAAATCACCATATAAGAACGCATTATTAATATCTAATTGATACAAATTCCAATCATTTTGAACAGCCAAGGCAATTATGGTTCTAATAGTAACCATTTTCACCACAGGTGAAAATGTTTCATCATAATCTATGCCTTCTTTTTGGGCATAACCTTTGGCAACCAGCCGGGCCTTAAATCTATCAATCTCTCCAGTGGATTTATACTTAATTTTATAAATCCACTTACATCCTATGGCTTTCCTACCAGGTGGAAGATCAACAATACTCCATGTGTTATTCCTATGAAGGGCCTCTATTTCATCATTCATAACATTCACCCAATTAGTGTCCTGAACAGCCTCATAGTAATGTTTTGGTTCACAGCTTTTATTAAGAGAAGAGACAAAGCACAAATTGTCAACGGATAACCTAGAGTAGTTTACTACTTTTTCAAGGCCATATTTAACTTTGCCTTCTACAACATAATCATTCAATTTAGCAGGAAACACAACATTTCTGGTGGATCTCCTAGGAGCTGTATAAACAATATCAAGGGACCTTCCCTCAGAAGAGTGTCTTTGATCAGGAGGGACACTTGTAGTTTCATCCAAGCCCTCACCCTCAACCCTATCAGTCCTAATGGGCACTTCACCAGATTGCTGACCTTCAACCCTATCTGAAATGGTATGTCCACCAGTTTGCTGAAGGTCAACCTTACCTGAAGTAGAAGGTCCAGTAGGACTGACTGGTTGAAACCCATGAGGCGACTTGTCACTAACATTGACATCTCTAATCTCATCATTGGGAACTGGGTCACTGTTAGAGTCATTGTTATCTTTGCTTTCATATAAATCAAAGAAATTTAAACCATGTATATCTGAGTTGAGAGTGACAGAGTCAACACTTGACTCTGTTTCTTTGAATGGAAAAACAGTTTCATACAATTTTACATCCCTTGAGAAAATGACAGTTTTATTGTCCAAACTCCACAGTTTGTATCCCTTTTTCTCATTGGAATAACCAAGTAATACACATTTTTCAGCATTGCTGGAAAATTTATTAGTGTTTGTTAGAATTGTACAAAAGCAAAGACATCCAAAAACTCTAAGGTGACCCAAGTTTGGTTTAAAACCATATACAAGCTCATAAGGACACTTTCCACTCAGAACTGATGAAGGAGTCCTGTTAATCAAATATGTTGCAGTTAGCACACAATCAGGCCAAAACCTAAGAGGAACACCACTTTGAAACATTAATGACCTAGCCACATTTAGTAGGTGTCTATGTTTCCTCTCAGCAATCCCATTTTGCTGAGGGGTATAGGCACAAGTCGTTTGGTGAACAATACCACTGTTTTTGCAAAAATCAGTCATTTGATTATTAATAAACTCAGTCCCATTATCACTTCTGAAAACCTTTACAACAGCCTTAAATTGATTTCTTAACAAATTTGAAAAGGTGACAATGTGATGGAAAACTTCTGTTTTATTTTTCATTAAAAATACCCAAACAGCCCTAGAGTAGTCATCCACTATAGTAAGGAAGTATCTAAACCCTTCCTTACTTACCACTCTGTAAGGTCCCCAAACATCAAGATGAACTAACTCCCCTAAGTGAGTACTTTTATGATCACTGATAGGAAATGGCTCTCTATGCTGTTTAGCTCTATGACAGACCTCACAGGGTTCTTGCTGTTTAAAGGAGGTAAGTTTCAAATCACTTTTAAGGACATTCAAAACAGTTTCAGAGGGGTGCCCCAACCTAGCATGCCAAAGATTGACATTTCCACTAGATCCAAAACTAACCTTATATGATGTGGGAAAGCTATCACACATATAAAGACCATCTATTTGACTACCAATCACCAGGTTTTTCCTTCCCAAGGAATCCTGAATAAAGCAATGAGAACCATCAAAGGCAACAATCAGCTTATTATCCTTAGCCAATTTGTAGACAGACATCAAGTTTACACAGTAATCAGGTATGACAAAAACATCTTTCAAGGTGACTCTGTTATTTAGCTTTATGTCACCAATTTTAAAAACTTTTGCACTAGTGCCATTAGGGTGTTTCACCCTTATGTTAAATTCAGTGACATCAATTATGTTGGTTAAGTTGTTTTCAGAGTTCACCATATGATGATTGGCTCCAGAATCCACAATCCAGTCATTTAGATTGGTGGAGCTGGAAGCATTGCTAAACCTGACCATCTTAGTCCTATAACTAGTATAGCATAGGAACTTACCAGCAGCACTACTGCTGTTAACCACATCGTTAGCCTGTTCCCCCAGAAGACTCAATAGTCTAGACACTTGATCCTGTGTGAGATTTCTAGCAGGAAAGGAAGTGGACTCCTCAGACACATCATTTAACACTATATTAGATGTGCCCACTCTCTTACCTTGGCCAGTTCTTGGTTTCATCCATGAAGGATAACCAATAATCTCAAAACACTTGTCAATTGTGTGACCAACCTTGTTGCAATGGCTACATTTTAAGCTTGAGTTACCCCCTTTACTTATTTTCCTTTTAGTTTCAGATCCTTGAGTTAGTCTAGAATTAAAGACAAAGATTGATTTTGACTTTGTTTATTTGAACTACTAGAGTTTCTATGGGATTCCTCCCTGGAAACTATAGAGAAAGCCTCCTTAACAGTAGTTAAATCAGGTTGAATTAAAATGTTGGTTCTGACAGCTTCATAAGAACTGTCAAGCCCCATTAAGAATTGCATTAATTTTATAAGATGTTGAAAATCATTGAATTCTTTTGAGGCATTGCAAGTGCAGGTTGGTAACTGCAATATTTGATCAAGCTGTTTCCACATAATATTCAACCTATGATAGTATTCAGACACACTTAGGGTACCCTGACTAAAACCATTTATTTTTTGATAGAGATTAAACACGACAGATCCATCAATTTTATCATAGGTATCCTTCAATTCAGTCTAAACAGATGAGGCAAGGTTTGAATAAACATGTCCCAAATACAAGTCTTCACTAACAGAGTTAAGGATCCAGGTTAGCACAACTGAGTTGCATCTGTCCCATTGTCTAGCCAGAACATCATCAGTGAGAGATTTTACACAAGTGCCATCAATAAAACTATATTTATTTTTTACTTGTAAAGCCAGTTTCATGGCATTTGCCCAAAGGGAATAATTTTCTGTGCCTTTCAATTTAACACTGATGATAGTCATTTGACTAGAGTCACTGGGATGTAAGTATAGTGGATCACCTGGATCCAACTTGCCAACCATAGTAGCAAAGGGGTTACTAGTATCACCATCAGTCATCTTGACAAAGAACAAATATCAAAAACAGGCAAGAGTATGCACACGCACAGAATGAAATGCAAACAAAACGAGCACACAAAAAACCACACAAGGCAAGGGATGTCTCCCCTTGCACAGCATGCAAGCGGTATCAGCAGTCCGCCACTGCAGTGGAGCCAACAGACCACTACTGTCTAATCTATGAACAGAAAATAACAAGTCAAGGAAAGATCTCACCCAGCGGATAGATCCAAGTTAGGATCCCCAAATCGCTTCCTGTAACCTTCACCTAGGGTTACAGAAGAGGCGATCAGCAAAGGTAGGCCGTGTTCCCGTCTGTCTCCTGCACTGCCGTAAGGTTTCCAACTGTGCTTCGCGAAGTGCTTCAAGGATCACCTGTAATTCAATCAAGAAGAACAGATCTCGCCTTGAACCGAAATCTCGATGACGGAATCTCAACAGCGTCACCGGCACCAGTGACCGATTCGGTTTTTGTACCGTGTGGAGTTGAGACGACGTTATCTGACCGATAATCGCAACGAGACTCAAAAGAGGAAGCAACGGTGGATCCGAGACACCGTCGGTGACACAGGAGATCGATCGTCGGCAACGACGATGATACTGACCTAGAAACCCTAATTTCCAGGAAGGCGAAGAGAAAAGACTAGATCGAGAGCTGAATCAGCTCTGATACCATGTCAAAAATTTGATAATCGATACACATGAACACAAGAACAAATCCAATCACAACGATTATCACAATAAACCTGAAGATTTCAAACAACTGAATCTTCAAGATACAAAGACGACTTAGATCATCAATACAATGATCTATACAATCGACGATATTCAACCTAACAGGAATACACAATCATCAACTCGATGATTATAAACCCTAGATCGAATACAAGAACACAGAGAAAAACTGAATGACGGAAGGAGAACTCAAACGGCAACTGACTTCTTCTATCTCTCTCTCTAACCCTAGAATATCGAAGATAGGGTTTATATATATAGCAGCAAGAAGAAACGGTGAGAGACCCGTTGATAACAACCCGATAGGTTGTTATAACAACCTATTGGGTTCTTGAGCCCACAAATTGTCTTGACCCGCAAGCCCACATCTTGATCAGCCCAAAGCTTCAGTCCAGTAATTCCAACCCATGCGCTCCATGCTCATTAGCTCCATATAGTGCCTCCGGCCCGACCCCAACACATGTTAACACATAACACAAAAAATTAGAGAGATCGAGATATGACACAAATAATATAAGGGTTTAACTATTTTTAACAATCCTAAATTAGCTTTCTTTCTTTTTTGTCAAAGAGACAAATATAGACTAAAGAATACATGATCTTAACAGTGATATCATTTCAGTCAAACAAGTTGTAATCTTTTCTCTCTGTGTTTTTTTTGTGTGAATATATGAAGCATGATTTCAAGTTCTGATTTGTAGGTGTAGAAGAACCTGAGAAATTGAGTATGATGAAAGTAGCAGCCTTGATCGAAACCGTAGCCAAAAAAGGGGTGGAAGTTCTTGATCTTCACTCAAAACTGATGGAAAACATAGGATCGCTTCCTGTAACTATCGGAAAACTATCAAACATCACTGAACTTGATCTATCCGATAACAAAATCTTGGCTCTCCCATCATCCATCACCAATCTTACAGCTCTAACCAAGCTTGATGTCCACTCAAACCAGCTGACCAACCTACCCGATTCGTTTGGTAATCTCGTCAACTTACTCGACCTTGATCTCCATGCAAACCGATTCAAATCTCTACCAGAATCATTCAGGAATCTTTCAAACTTGGTTAATCTTGATCTAAGCTCAAACCATTTCACTCATTTGCCAGACCTCATAGGGAACTTAACCTCTATGCAAATCTTGATTGTTGAAACAAATGATCTTGAAGAACTTCCTTACACAATTGGATCTTGTTCTTCACTTGTGGCTCTCAAACTAGACTTTAATCAACTAAAAGGGCTTCCTGAAGCAATTGGAAAGCTCAAATGCTTAGAGGTTCTTACTTTGCACTATAATCGGGTACGAAAGTTGCCTACAACAATGGGAAATCTCACTAAATTAAGGGAGCTTGATGTTAGTTTCAATGAACTAGAAGGGATACCAGAAAGTCTTTGTTTTGCAACCAATCTGGAAACACTCAACATCGGTAAGAACTTTGCTGACATGACCGCTTTACCACGATCAATCGGTAATCTTGAAAACCTGCAAGTGCTTGATATAAGTGGTGATCAGATAAGATCTTTACCCGAATCTTTCGGGTTGTTGTTAAACTTGAAAATATTCCAAGCCGAAGAGACCCCGCTCGAAGTTCCTCCAAGGGAAATCACAAAGCTTGGGGCTCAGGTAAGATGGGTGCACATTTGGTTGTTTAAGGACTTAAGGTTCTGTTTCTCTTGCGCATTTTAACAAACAGTTGGTTGACATTGTTTAATTTTCAGGCTGTTGTTGAATACATGGCTGATTTGGTTACCAAGATTAATGCTAAACCTCAAGAATTAGAGAGAAAGCGCAAAGGGTTTTGGTCATGGATTTGCATGATCTTTTCTGGCTGATGGGTTTGATTTAAGTAACTTGTACATGATCTTTATTTCATTCATACTTTGTAAAAAAGTAAATTTGGCGTCTAAAAGTGATATTTTGCCCTTTTTGTGATTATTGTGTAAAAGATTTATCATTGATGACAATTATTGAATATTTTATTGTAATTTGCATTGATAATTGTAGTTGTTATCCATCTTTCTATATATATTTCATAACTATCAACTGCAATTAATTAATTATATAAACTCTTAACCACCTAATTAGATGTGCTTTAAATATGGATGTTTGATTATAGATTATTGATTGAGAGTTAGGTTATTCAAAGTTTATTTAATCTAAGAAGTATAAGAAGGAATTCTGACCATTAGGTTTATTATTAATATATAATCAGTGATTGAGATTAAGTTGGTGTAGAATAAAATGATGAATGGACATTTTAGTATTAGCTATTTTTGTTGGATTTTTTATCAAGTTTTCTTATTTTTTAAAAACCTTCATAAGTTTTACATATGATATTATTTATAAAAAAAAACTTTCACCATAAAAACGAGCGTTTTTTTATCTTTAAGACGCATACAATGTTGCTATATATAAAAATAAAATTTATTCTTTGGGTTTCCTTGTACTAACTCATTGTATCTATTTGCTCGTCGTTTTGTCTTTTTTGCTAATTATTGTAATAAATTTATCTAATACATAAAAAAAACAATAACAAAATAACATAAAATGTGTTAAAACATAAAGCACAATGACAAATATATATAATACAATGACTTGAAACATAAGACAAAATGATCTGAACATAATCCATAATGATCTAGTGGTAAGACACAATGTGTCTTTTTTTTAATAAAGACAAAATAACCAATAGAAAGATACAATGACGAGAAAAAGACAAAAGAAAAAAGTTAAAACATAAAATACAATGATAAATACATATTACACAATGACTTGAAAATAAGACATAATGATCTGAAGGTAAGACACAATGTGTCTTTTTATTATTTTTAAATAAGGAAGACAACAATAACTAACAGAAAGACACAATGACGAGCAAAAAAAAAAACAATGACGATCAAAAAGACAATGACGCAATAGAAAACCCAAAGAGTAATTATTATTATTTTATATATAACAATATTGTATGCATTTTTAAAGATAAATACGCTCATTTTAATGGTGTAATTTTTTTTATAAAATAATGTCGCATGTAAAAGTTATAAAGGTTTAAAAAAATTAAAGAACTTGATATAAAAATCAACGAAAATAACTAAGACTAAAATATTCTATCTTTAAAAAATAATAAAAAGACAAGTGTCAAACTCAAATTCTTCTTACACTTCTTAGATTTAGAAAACATAGTTGTTCTTACACTTTTTTAATTTAGAAAACTTCTTATTTGAACTATCGATTGATTATATAACTTTTTTTTAAACCGCATATTTGGATCACTGACGAGAACATTACACCACTCACCTGATCATCTACAATCCCCATCAGGAGGAAACTCACCGTAGATGAGAAAAGAAAAAAACCCCTTGCCCAACCTATAACCTCGTTTATTTATTTTTTGTTACAAGTAAAACTTGAACCCAATATCTCCTTTTTATAATGTCTTTGAGTATCTCTCTAACCAATTAAGCTCGAGATTATTGGTAATTGATTATATAACTAAAGGGATATGATCTAACAATCATTATGATGAATAAATCTTTTTTGCATCAAGGTCATGAATAATACGTGATGATACTTGAGAGTTTAAAAATTACTTGGTGGCCAAAACATCATCCAATTCAAGTCGTTGGTGTAGTGGTTAAAATTCTAAGTTTGTGGTTGAAGTGGTTAAAATTCTAAGTTTGTGGTTGAAGAGACCCAAGTTCTAGTCTCACTCACACCACTTTGTGAGATATTGGTGGGCAATGAAGGATTGAGCTTGCTTGATCCTGAGTCACAAGGGAGGGTTTACGGGCTTGCCCGGTTCCCGCCCGATGGTGCAAATGGGGGGCGCTCCCGGGTTCCCTCGCTATGAGGTTTGGACTCGGGACAGTGAGTAGGTCCAGGGTAACCAGTCCCGATACACCGCTGAGCCAAATTGCCGTTCAAAAAAAAACTAATGCATTTAATTCTTTGTTGAATATTTAGGATAAGTGTTGATTGATAGCATCTTATTTGATAGTGATTGGATTTGTTGACCATTATAATTTAATTGCTCTTATCCGTAAATATTTCTACGGAATTTTCTTCTTTCATTCCTTGTTCCGGCGTAATTTCCATGATTTAATTTGTTTTATTAGTGAGGTCACCTATTTACAAATTACAACTAAAATAATTATCTTTATCTATACTTATATTATAAATTATAAATTATAAATTTATAATACATTTGAGAAGTTAAAAAATAAGATTTTAAGATAATATTAAATAGTCTTTTAAATAAGGAATTTTAACATATCTTTTAATGAAAAATTAAACAATTTATTTAATAATAATTGAATTTTAATGCTTTATATACCCAAACTAAAAAATAAGTAAAATATAAAAATTGTTCTTTAAATTCATAAATGAACACCGTATTACTAATTGCCACCGCTGTAGCATTGTCCGAGTCTCCTACTAGTAATATTATAAAGAACTAACTATTATTTGAGCGCATGATGTATGTTAGGATTAACCAGTTAAGAAGTAACCTCTTTAACCATCTATGTCTTAATGTTTACATTTTTTAGTCGTTTGAATTCTTTTGCCTAACGAAATCTAACTTATCTATTAAATCTAAGGACATTAAGTTAACACACAAGGGACTATTTACGTAAATTAATAATTTATTTTGAAGCAACGATTATTTTTATAATTTATTAAAAATTATAAGCAAAACAAAATAGGGTAAATTTCCAAACACCCTCACTCTGTCCTCTTCTTCTCCGGCTCATATCCGCTCACCATTTTCAGCCACGCTTTCTCAATTATCATCTTGATTACAGAAAGGATCGTCCAGAAGCTCGGTTCTATTTTCTCATGTCAGTCGACGTCTTCCATTTTCAATCAAGCGCTCAACTCATCGATAAAAACTTGGTGAGTTTTAATAACTCTGAGACATGGATTAACCTGGATGGATGACTGCAAGATTAGGGACGTGAAACAAGAAGTCGCGGATTTAAATTGCACGAACAAGAAAGTGGGGACAACGATGGTGGTTTTAGCAACTTGGATAAGTGGTAAAAAGTGAAGCTGCTTGGTCTGATGAGCCCATAATTTTTTTTCATGGTGTTGAAAATTTAAAGATCGATTATTAGCCGTTAAATATTACATTTTCGGTTCTGCATTGTATTGGATCGGATCACATAATAAAAAATAAAACCAAATTAAATCTCTAATTCATAATAAAAATATCCAAGTTCCAAATGAAATTTCCAAATGAAATAAGAATCTAGTATCTACAATTAACAAACAAGTAAATAATTATGATAAATATACTAGATAACATATAACAACATAACTAAGTCATCTAATCTAATATCTAATGATTAAATTTATAATTAAAAACCAATACAAAATGAATTAAATAGTTTAATAAAAAGGTAAATAATAATAATTAAAATAAGTGTAGAATGAGAAGTCATATGAGTTAGAAGTCGTCTTAATTAAATTAAAATCTCATACAAACAAATATATTAATATAAAATAAATATATATTAAAAAATTTATATTATAATCTAAATAATATAATTTTTTTTATGTATTTGATAGTAAGATATACTTAAAAGTATAATAATTGTACACATAGCTATTAATTATAACTTTTTTTTTTCAATGTCATTTGAGTTTCTAAAACATTTAAAATTTATTAATTTGTAACGGCCAACACATACATTTGTGTATAGTCGTTCAAAGTTTTACTACCGAGGTTGGTGGCTTAGTGGCAAATGCTTTACCTCTTGTAGCATCATTTGAAGAGTATTACAGGTTCTAACATCGGGAATTATAAATATAGGATCTAATTTAGGAGAAGAATGTAATTTAGGAGAAGAAGTATGATAAAGTATTGTAAAAAAATTAATTCAAAGTTTTAATATTTTACTAGCCACTTACCCGGGTAAATACCCGGGTTTAAAACGTAAAAAAAAATATAGATATATATACTATCTAAAAAATTCTTATCGGTAAAACAATATTCAATAATAATAAAAAAATTCAATAACAAATTACAAATTTGAGAAGATAGATTTATACACTATATTTCTTGTTACATTTGTTGGACGACCGTCTTCATCCAAAATTATGATCTTCAGACCCTTCTTGCTCTTCACCCTTGATAAAGCAACATATAATTGACCATGAGAGAAGAGGGGATCTTTCAAGTACAATCCAACTCTCGAAAGAGATTGACCTTGGCTTTTGTTTATCGTCATTGCAAACAAACAAAGATCGGAAACTACCTTCTCTGAAACCGAAAAGCAATTCTTTTATCTGTTGGAACCAAGAAAAGTCTAGGAATAAAAGTCATGAATCCAATGTTGCTTCCAGAGATAATAACCGCTTCAATCACGTGCTTTCCTAGAGATACGATCTGAAGGCGTGTTCCATTACATAGACCATTCCTCTGATCAATAAGCAACATAACAGGAACACCGACTTTCAACACAAGTCGATGATTTGGAATGCCAGATATATGTAAAGAATTCAGGACGTCTAGTGAGTATATGTTACGATCAAAGCTGTCACCTACCATCTTATCTTAACATACAGAGTATGAGCTTAAATATCATCGACAACTTCATTAGTTGGTGCGAGAACAACTCTTTCTGACCAAAAATCTCGATGAACGAAGTTGTCAAGAAGCGAAGGGTAAACAAACTCAATAAGATCACTGACTGGATCCGATGAATCATGAATAAGAAGATCAGGATGAATATCTATATTTGACTCACCATCATTATCTCCACCGACTTTTCCTTCTCCAATATCCAAAAGCCATCGAGCAAAATCAGTTGTTTCTTGTATCTCTGATGGATCGTTACCATGAAGAAGACGCATGTTTTTTGTTAACTTTAAAACGTTACACTCTCTCCAAATGTAAGACGAAGTAAGGCATCAAGTAACAACATCTTAATTTGAAGCGCCTTGAAGGGCGGGAAGAATCTGTCTGAAATTTCCACCGGAAACATGAAAGGAAATATAACATAGAACTAAATTAAAAATAAAAACTAAAAGGAATAATACATAAAACTAAAAATGAAAGAAATATTGAATAAGAGTAACTTACAAATTTGAAAAAAGAAACTTAAATGTTTTTTATTGCATTTGTTTGTCGATCGTTTTCATCTAAAATAAAGATTTAATACATTTTTTGTTCTTCACTCTTGATAAAGCAACGTATAACTATCCATGCGAGAATACTGGGTTCTTTAAAAACAATCAAACTTTGGAAAGAGATTTACATTGCTTTTGTTTATAGTCATTGCAAAACAAACTGAAATTGCAAACTGACTTCTTTGAAACTTAAAAGCAATTTACTTATCTGCTGCGATTAATATGTTAATATTACTAAAGAAACATATTAAGAGTATTGCTAACACTACCAAATAAACTATGTTATTACAATAACAATTTAATTTTGGATGATTGGTGACCTTTTATGATCTTAATTTGATCTGACAAACACCTCTTAATATCTAGTTTACAGACTTACAATTGCACCATGGACCATGGGGATGAACAACACCTCGGTAAATATCCAATGTTATAATATAAAATTGAATACAAAGTAAAAGATTGCATAAAACTACATATGAAATAAAACAGAAAAGAAGATAAATAAGACAAAAAAAACGAAACCAATATTAAGTAAAAGTTAACTTGGTAGTTTGAAAAAAGAGATTTTAAAAAATGTTCTTTGTTACATATGTTAGTTTTTAATACACGTGCATCGTATGGCTAGGGTTTTTATACAATAACAATTATTATAATCTATTATAGTAAATTTTGAAGGTAAAATAGATTGCAACCAAAATTAACACGTAAGTTGGTTATCATTCCAAAAACCAAAACAAAATTTTCGAAAACTAAATTCAATATGAAAGTGGACCTAAATTCATTTCAAAGACCAAAACAAAATTTTAGATGTCATCTAAATGATCCTGGAAACCAAAACCAAAATGGAGATTGATCTAATACATCACCATGCCCACATGATATTGTACAACTGAGAAGAGAGTGCCATTTATATTATGTAACAAATGAAGAACCTACAAAGAAATAAATAGAAAAAACGATTAGGTACACCATTTAAGAACCAAATCTACATAATTAACCATTATTTGGCAGAAAAATTTATGAACAAATTGTACCTAATTAAGCATTTTGACACACAGTAACACAGCTGAAAAAAATATAAAACAACCATATGTTCATATGGCCTGCTAGAGTCGGTTCAATATATTAAGCTAAAACTAAAGCAAAAAGTAAAAACATTTATAAATTAGCTCTATATTTACGTTACATTTTTAATAATCAATAGCATACCACTCTCCAAAAAATCATTGCAATTATACAACATGTTATGGCATAACAAAGTTGTGATTTAGATCAAACCGTTAAGTCTTAGAAACCTCAAGCTATAACTATGGAGATTGATGTGTGTACTAATATAAAGCAGCAATAATTAATAATTAATTAGTTGAATGTAAATAATTATAAAACTGAACCACTGGTACACCTACTAAAATCGACATACCATCCATCCATAAATTGAAACTACATGTGAATGAAGAATGCAACTTGTCTACATCCACATCAGCATAACCTGCAAGACTACAAACACTGTTGGCTGCTGTTAAAGATGATATGTACCTCGTGTTCTTAGACCACCTTTTGTCATTTGAGTCATTGATGAAAAACATTTTTAAGTTATCATCTACTTGTAATTCTTGTCTGATGTCTTTTTCCAAGCCATAAGCTAATGCTTGATCAATTTCTGACCCCGATAAGATGGAATAATTCTCTCTGTAGCAGCAAAAGCCCCTCTTAGATCCCCTAGCGTGTTAACCAATCTTGGAAATGAAATATGAATTGAGCAAAGGAAAGAAACCGAATATGAGTACTCACAGCAAATGTCAATGTGAACGTTATCCGATAAAAGAAGCAACAATCAGATTCTAAATTGAATAAAGAGATAGAGCTTTTGATGTATTGCTAATGATGTACGCAAATACTGACTGGAAATAAATATATTAACAACAAAGAACCCCCAACTAAATGTAATATATATAATGCCCAACTTAATAAATTTATTTTTTAAAGATCACAAAGTTAAGTTAACAATATATATTGTTATACAGATGTGTTGAGAGAGAAAATAAACTGCACACCTGTAGCTCTGCATTTAAGACGTGAATTTCTTGAAATTACCATCTTTGCTCATCTTAATCTAAAGAGAATAAAACAAAACCAACATCAAATGTTAATTTAGTCACCAACAACAATAATGAATGAAGTAAATCTTCAATTTCTCGAACACAAAGAAACAAATATTTTGCATATTCATTGAATATGGAAGAAGAAAATTAAAGCGCCCGGGGTTGTCTGAGCATGAAAACGACCCGCACAACTAAATCGTACATAATTTTACAGAATTTAACCTATTGTCCAATCCTTCTATATACACATCCAGAAGTTGGAGCATTGTCCTCAATAGATACACCTGAAAATATGATATCCCTTTTTAAAAATACTTGTTTAAGACTCAATGACAGTATAATCAATGGATAAAATACTTGAACATGACATTAACATAGATGATAATTTCTAATGTCTTAAAGGAAAATCATAGGTTTAGGACAAAATGATTGTCATATTTTTTTCATCTACAAAACCTAAATGAAGACACCATGAACAGATACAAAATCTAGCACTAAATCTTTACTTATGAGTTATGACCCAAGAATTTAAAAATTGTTTATCTAAAGAAAAAAATATTCATGCAAATCAAAAGATCCTTTAATATGTACAGACTTAAGAAAATTGATTTAAGATGTAGAATTACTTACTTTCCAAGCCAGTAAGAAACAATTTTGTAGGAAACTTAGTATTAAAAGCAAGTATTGGATTAAAATTTAGTCAACCATATTTACGTAAATTTAAATTTTAATCTCAAATGGAGAATTAATTTGACTTTCTTAAAAAAGGTAGGTATTCATTGCTCCGAAGATCATTCCCTATATTTTAAGTTGAATACTTTAGATTTTTAAAAAAATCTAAAAAAACTAACAAAATTACACCTAGGATTTTAGTGTCATTAGAGGGTGCCACATCACTAATTGATGATGTGGACACACTTATAATGTGCCAACTCAACCCAATATGTTTTGTTTAATATATAGGTAGATTTGAATCATGATTATTATATAATACAATGAAAGTTGGGAGATGAATAGGTAACTTTTCATTCTCATAGTTTGGCCATAAAACTTTATGGTTTTGACAGTTTCTATCCCTTAAACTTTTAAACACTTTTTTAAACAAAATAATAAACTTTTTGTTCTCATAGTTTAGTCACATATGTTTCATACTCTTACGTTTTGTACCCTTTAACTTTTAAATTTTCTTTTGTTTTAAGTTTTGTTGTCTTCTACTTTGGCCACGAAACTTTTAACATTTCTACTTTCGGTTTTAGTATACTTTTATAGTTTTATACTTTCACCACGAGACTTTTAGACTTTTACGTTATATACCCCTTAACTTAGTATATTTTTATAGTTTTATACTTTCACCACGTGACTTTTAGACTTTTACGTTTTATACTCCTTAACTTTTTAACCCTCTAACTTTTAAAGTTTTTATTTTTGTTTTAAAGTTTTTTTGTGTTCTACTTTTGCCACAAAACTTTTAACTTTTCTACTTTCGCTTTTAGTATACTTCTATTGTTTTATATTTTCACTACAAGACTTTTAAACTTCTACGTTTTATACCACTTAACTTTTTTGATTTTCGTTCAGTATATAAATTCAACCACACAGCAACGCGCGTGTTGGTAAACATCTCGTTGACATTATTGAACTTTAATATTTCCAACTTTCCAAGTTCCCATCATTAGTTATTTGTAGACCCGGCTACGGTTTTATGATTGTAGTCATCATACTTAATTGATTTTCTAGCTTTTATTCGTACTATCAATAAATTGACATTACAAATCATCTTAAAAAATCACAAGACTTTTACATATCTTGTCGTGTCATCTTGATGTTAAAATTGACGAATTTAGTCAAAAGTTGATTTAGTGATACCAAATCAGAGTTGGATTTAGTGACATGAGAATGAAATCTAAGTTAACACTAACCAACAAATGTTGCTTCATAACAAGTGAAACTTGTTCATGACCTAATGTGTATATAAAATTTATTATTTCATAGTTACGGTAGTAACTAATTTTTTTTTTTTTAAAACAATTAGATTTTAATTTGCATTGATCCTTCAAAAGAAACATACACGAATTAATGGTAAAAACCAAAACCTCTTTATAACAAATTCATATTGAAATCTAGAAAAGAGTAGTATATAGTGGTATAATTTAGCAGGGTAGGTTTGCTCTTAAAAAGGATATTATGTCAATTTATAAATATAAATCCCGTTATATTGTGTAACGTGGACGATGACTGGATAACACCGTTTGGTGTTGTGATAGGGGTATACATTGTGTGATGTTAAGTTGTTTTTTATTAGTTTTAAAAAAAATAAGAAATTACATGTAATGCTTTGATTGGAGAAAACCCACAACACCCCTAGCCAAAATGCTATGGACTTCTCCACCGGAATTTGGATCAAGCCAACGGAAAACGCGAATGTTGGGTGGGTGGGGGTGGGGGGGGGGGGGGATGTTCCACGCCGTTAACCCCCTATAACGCCACCCCATAACAGGGTATGTCGGATGCCCTAAAACCAAGGAATCAATGTATGACATATACTTAAACTGTCTGTTTAATGATTTAGCTTATCATTTTTATCTAAAGCCCAAGTAAAGAGTGAAAATTACCAAATGATCCCCAACTTAATTGGCTAAGGTAGGGTATTCAAAGACATTAAAAGTGGAAGGTTTTGGGTTCAAGTCCCATCTGTGGTAAAAAAATGAGGGTCTAGGTTAGGCCAGAGGGTTTTCTCACCTATGATGAGTTTCCTCATGATAAGGAATGGAGATGATCGGGTGGGTGAGTAATGCCCCGTCAGTGATCTATATTTTTCGTTTAAAGAAAAAGTAAAGAGTGAAAGTTGGTAAGCCGAAATAATTTGTGAGTAAAGCTGTAATATTTCATTACATTTATACGAACATTAAAAAGTGTCAAAAGTGTGGGATTAAAACTAAAGTTAAGGAAACACCTAAAAGCGATTTAAAAAGAATAAAAGAACAATTTAAACAAATAATAATCGGTAACCAGTAATGTAGCAGACTATGAAATAGAGAGGATGGGCCACTAATACAAGGATGATCGGTAAACTCAGTGCGGATAAGCTAATTAGGACACTTGGGCTGATTTAGGTAATAATCCTTCGTTTCTAACAGGGCTTTAAACAAACTGAATCGAACCCAAAAAAGTTTTGTTTATGTTTTTAATTTAGCATTAAAGTTGTTTATGAACGTTTTACGAACACTAGCCAAATAAAATACGTTAGATTTAACAGATAATTTTAATCCCGTTAGTGACAAATGACCTTTTTGAAACAAGTATAGAACATAAATGATGTCTGGTGTAACTACCTTATTTAAAGGACCTAATCTGAAATTTAAGTAAGACATAAATGACCGTTTGTATAGTTTACTCAACATTTCAAATATAGGTATAGTTAACAAGATACAAGATTCAAACGATTAGTTTTCTATTTAAAAGACCAACACATTACGAAATGTAAACGGACATATTACTGAATGCGACCTATGTCCGTGTTGGTTCATTTAATTAACTTAACGAAATTGTTTGGTCGTGTTCGTTCATTTATTAAGCAAACGAACGCAAACGAATTTTCCGCTTAACGGTTTACGGATAATTTGTCGAACGTTCGGTTTGTTTACAAGCCCTAGTTTCTAACATAGAATTCAATAAAAGGACTAAATTTAAAATAAAAAATATGACAACAGACTGGTAAGGTAGGGGAAACGGGTTAAAACATAATAGTCTCTCAAAAAATATTCACATCGAGTACAATCATTGTCAAACAAGTAATAGCCTTTTAAATTTATGGTAGGTACTTCAAATATTAGTTAGTTGTTCATTAACATCATGACTCAGCCTAGCTAGTTTTGTTAAATAATCAACTCAGCCTAGTTTTGTTACAAGTCTAGTTCATTAGCCCAATTTTATTTTAGCCCAAATTTTGTTCTATAGCTTCTACCAACCAGGTTCACCTATGACTCTATCACTTCTGACTAGAGGTGCATAAATCGGCTTTTTGTACCTAACCGGTTCCGGTTTGGGTCAACTTCCGGTCATAACTGGTTACTGAAGAAACGGTTCGGTTCTTAATGAAAATATGAGTAACCGATGCAAACCAAGTATAACCGGTTAACCGATTTTTTGGCAACCTGTCAGTATAAAACCGGTATTGAAGCCGGTTTGAAGCCAGAGAAGGGTAACCGATGTGTAAGCGGCGGTTCAATTAGTGATCGAAACTAGTTTCACCCCTAACCGGTTTTTGTTTCCGGTTATTTTGGTCTAACCGGTTCTTTTAAACAGCTCTACTTCTAACCTCAACACCCGCAACATTGTTTCATCCAGTGGCGGACCCAGGAATATTTTCCATGGGGGTCGCTTTTTTTAGGTCCTCGGATTTCTATCATCTCGTTATTATACTATTCGGGTCGGGTCGGGTTTTTATGACTAAATTCCAATCAAAGTATCAAACACCCATCACCATCTAAATTTCATGTCATCCTAATAAGTTTATGACTTAATTTCATTTTCATGTCATCCTAAACTATAAAAGATTACTAACCTGAGAAGCAAAACCATATACGGCATAAGAAAATGTAAAACCACATAAGATAGCAGAAACCACGAGTGAGCGAGAGAAAGTAAACATATGAAGAAAATAAAACTTGTTTATAAAACTAAACTAACATGAATATTAATTAAATAAGAGCCAAAGACAGTGACAAACTTGCGCTAATAAGGGGAATTTAAATTGCATTAGTAAACATAACTAATATGAAGAAACCTTCAACTAACAGTGAAATACATAACATGATTAAAAACCTTGAACTAAGACCACCCATTAGAATCAAAATGAACATTCTAAACTTTGGATCATGCAAGAGATTTAAACTTACATATGAACATAAAAACATAACGATACAGAGCCAAACATTAGAATCAAAATGAAACTAAATTGAAACTAAAAACAACAAATTGGCATCCTTATGAAACTGGAACTCCTAAGTTACAAAAAGATTCAGGATTTCAAAATATCAGAGGAGGGGTAAACCAAATTAGAACTACAAACATCAAATTGTTCTATTTGACCATTGTGTCTTAACAGCCCAACCAAACTCAACAACTTCAATCAAGTGAAATCGTTAATCAATTTTCACGTAATCACAACTAATTTCAACATTTATGAAGTCGAAAAGGAAAAAAAAAGCCTAACCTGGTCGCAATTTGTCGTGGGCGTGGACGGCTGGAGGCTGGTCGGATGGTGGGCGGAGGCCGGAGAGGCGCCGGCGCCGGCGGAGAGGCGGAGAAGAATGAAGACGAGACCTGCTGTGCTGGGTGCTGCGCTGCTCGCTGTTGCTGTTGCTGTGCTGTGTGACTAGCGCTGTAAAAAAAAGACTGATTAGGGATTAGGGTTTTATCTCTAACTCTCGTTCTGAGTTTTTTGTTTAAAAAAAAAGAAAAAAAATTAAAAAAACGAATTACCCGGGGATCGAACCTGGGACAGTTAGTTCAAGGATCAAGGCGTCCGCCAATGCTCTATATTTCTTTTTGTTAATTATATGGGGGTCATTTGTATTTATGTATGGGGGTCATAGAGATTTTCGGTTAATAACGATCCACTACTAGTACAAAACCGATGGGGGTCGCTTGACCCCCCCCCCTCTCAACGTAGGTCCGCCACTGGTTTCATCAACGACTCAACGTAGATATTTGCTCACAGCTTCATAGGTATAAAGTTATGATGATTGTTCACGTAAAACTAATGGTAGTTTAAATTCTTACAGGTATAAAGTTAGATGGTATTTAAAAGTGAAAAATTGCTAGAAAATGTGAAATGTTTAAGGCCTAATGAGTAGTGCTTCTTTTTCTATGTTTGACATAATAAACTATTAATGTTACGTAAATTTGTTCCAGATGCATCGAAATGAATTTTTTATTTAACGTTTTGTACGTTTATACATGTGATTATTTTTTAACGTTAAATTCACTCTATTTTTATTCTTAAGCTAGTTTCAGAACTAAATCACATCATGTTTGGATGATTGGATTTGAACTTAAGAGGTAAGAGTCTCTATCGCGTAAGCTAGTTCCACGAATCACATGTGTAATTGTTTGAGTATTTTATAATGGATATCACAGGTAATATCAGAAACAGAAAACTAACTCAGTATATTCAATAAACCTATCAATTTATAAAGACTCCTTAAACCCCTGTTTATTCTAATCCTAGACTTTGAAAATTAAAAACCTAATTATACACAAACTAGGAAGCTGTAGAATCGGGCTACTAAAGAACACTGGATATGTGGGAACCTAGGACGAGTCAACTTAGCAATCGGACTACAAGGGATGTGGAACTGAGTCTTCTGACGGACAATCGACTCGGCTACTTGGATCTTGACTTAACACTTAATCTCTCGAAACGCATACTTATTCTCACGCCCGAGCTTGGTCGCAGGACACCATGTCCTGCCAACAACGACACTTCTGTTTTGCAGGTTCCAGCATAAGACCAAAGTTGCCGAGTCGACTGATCACCAGAAGACTTGCACTCAGACATTGATTGCCGAGTCGACTAATCACCAGAAAACTTGCACTCAGACATCGATTGCCGAGTCGACTGATCACATAAGACTCGTCTTCCTCACATTGTAATCGAACTGCCTTGATAGCTCATCCTAGGTCTCTACCTATCCAGTTATTCTTGGTAGCCCGATTCTACAGTAACTAAATAAAATAATTAAATACTCAATATCCTAACAAAAAACTAATTAAATAATCAAACCACATTCTAGTCCAAGAATGACTCAATTAAATAATTAATAAAACTCTACTAAATAACCCCTAATTATTGACAATTGCAAGATTAGTCCAACATTTTAGAAGGCTTATTCAAGCTCTCGGCTTCTGTCAGTTCTTTAACTTTTTATAGCTCTATATATAACAAATATTTATTAGCAAACTAAAAACAATTTTGTTGACCTTTTTAGACATAATTTTTTAATTTATTTTCTTTTCTAATTCATAAAAAACATGGGCAATATATATACTCTTTTTTTTATTATTATTATATCTTATTAAATTAATTTATTTCTACATTCTCTCATAATCCAAAATTTAAATCTTACTATTATGAAGTGTATGGTACTCTCTATTTCGCAGATAGACATATATACTAGACCCTTTAATGTTTGATTGACAAATCGATTCTATTACCTTTAACATTCTTTGATATACATATACATACTTTAATATACATACTTTAGCCTACAAGATTGGTCGAAAGTTCTTTACTTTAATTATATTATTGGCTGAAAGTATTCCGACAAACGTACTAAACTTTAATTATAACATTCTTTATCATATACTGACATTCTATAACTAAAATTTTGATCGAACATTTTTTATTGAAACACAATGTTTCGGTCGAATCTTTCCTATTAAAACACAATGTTTCGATCTTTCAACCTATTTAAAGGCAGAAACTGCCAACACATAATCCGTTCAAATCCTCATTCTTTATATGCGCATTAGCCCAAAAACATTAACATACGATCTTAGAACTCACTTTAGTGTAATTTTCTTATGAAACCTTGTCCCTTTCTTCCTTTGACAATTTGGGCGACACTTGTAGAGTTTTACACATTTAGGGTAATTAACTTTTGACATAATACCTCCTTTAATCCTTCATTTTCCCTTTTTACAATTCCACCACAATCTACACAAAAAGGTAAGAATCAAAATGTTACATAATTACAAACAAATATACTCATCAATAGTTTACATAAACAGTAAGATCTGAAAGGATTAAATGAGAGCAAACCTTATTTAATAGGCTAAATGATAACTATATCATAAGATTAAGATTAAAAGGTTATTGTCACAGTATGAATTCCACCTATCAATAATTCGACAGAGAAAAAAAACAAAAAATTAGAAGGGACCCGAATTGAAGCTGAAACAATAGTGACAAAATTTGAGCCTTTTTTCTCGATTAAAATATCAGCAAGTATGCCAAATATAAGGATTACTTCATGAGCCCGTTAGCATGTATATTCAATGTCTTGTTACATTCATTAGATCTTCCGTATCTTCGTTGAGTATGGATATAATGCATCCGAAAATATATTCTTTTATAAAATGAGGCATATTGTAACGCCCATCAAGTGTCTCGTCACTATTAAGATTTACAAAAAAAAAAATACATCAATATAATATTTAAGATCAAACAAACAAACTTATTCGCTAAAGCCTTGCTTATATATAGAAAACATCTATTTTTTAACGAAATGTTTCGTTTTAGCGACACTACTTCTTAATATACACATCTTCAATATGATGAAGGTAAACATTTTTCTTATCGTAAAAGATAAAAATGTTGCTTTCCACCTCTTATTAAAACCCTTGGCTTAAAAGTTTATAAAGAAAGATCTAACACTCGTCATACTTTGTATAGAACATTTTCTTGTATTTTTTTTAGAAATGTTTTTAATCTACTAAGGTAGCGTTGGTATGCATGAAATAATGGCGGACGCAAGATTTTAGTTCAGGGGTAACGTTTAGCGGTAAAAATCGTTTCAAGGGTAGCCAAATACATAAAAAAAAAATCCCACTAGACGGTGACAAGTGTTTCCACTACTCGGTGAAAGTTCAAGGTAGCGGGCGCTACCCCCTGCTCCTATGCTAGGTCCGCTCCTGGCAAGAATGGAAGGTGGAATTAAATGGAACATTACATTGGAATGAAAAATGATATGTTTGTAGCACATTAAAATGAAATAGACCATTACATAAGGAATGTTGTTTTTCTATTTATAAATATTTTAATTCCTTAGGAGTGTGATGTTTTTCTTCAATTACCTCAAGTAATGCAATGAAAATTTTATTCAGTTTGAATTTTTTTTCTTAAAGTTTTATGAAAAAAAAATCAATAATGAACAAAAATATAAAAATGAAAAAAATATAAAATAAAAATGAAAAACAATAATAAAATAAATATAAAATAAAAATATAATATAATATAATAAATAAAGCCATAAAATAAAGATAAATGTAAATATGCAAATAAAAAAACTTAAAATTAGAATATTTAATAAAAAATTAATAAAAAGTTAAAGTTTAAATTAAAAAAAAATTAAAAGTAAAAAAAATATATATATAAATATAAATCAAATATATTGTTTTAAATTGAAGTGTTGGTAAATCCGTATCCGGTAGCTTCGTTTTTACTAACTATAAAAAAACAGGATTAATGATTTATTTCATTCACATGGAGATGATGGAATTGTAATGATCCATTTCATTCCCTCGGTCATTTTATTAACTCTTCTATTTCATTCCCTCATTTATTTCATTACCTCGTACCAAAATAGATTCATCTAACATGTCGATTACAAAATTTAAACCGTTGATTTCTAAAGGGAAAAATTGCATGAAATAATCCCAACTTTTGCTCGTTCGCAAATAATAATCCCACCTTCCGAAATTGCAAAGAGCAGTCCCACCTTGTCATTATTTTGCACCTAACAGACCCTCCGTTAAAAAAAATTAACGACGTCAAATATTGATAACGTGGAAGCTGATGTGGAATTTTTTAACAACATTTGACGTTGTTAAAAAATCCACATCAGCTTCCATTGATGAGCTCATCAAGGTGGGATTATTATTTGCGAACGGGGAAAAGTTGAGATTATTTAATGCAATTTTTCCAATATTTTATTATTGGGTCGGCCTCGTTGTTACTTATTTCTTTAGAAAGGAAATGAAGAACTTTTTGAAAAAAATAACCATCACTTAGGTGGTAGGACGATGAGAATTTCAATCCATGAATATCTATTGAAGTATTGAGTATTTTTTAATAGTAATTTTTTTAATAAAATCATTATAGGCCTGCGATATTACGTATAAATTTTTGAATGAAACATGTTATATATTTACTATCACTATTCTTAGAGCATGGGGTATACTCGATATTGTGTGGTGTGATTGCTATGTAGGCGCTGACTGGACCACACCACATACAAGGTATATACTCCATGTGATGATTTTTATAATTTTTTTATCTTTATAAATATTAAAATTGCAAATAAAAATAAAACTACATTAATATTAAAAATAAAAATTACAAACACTAAAGAAATATTAGAATATAAAAAGACAAAAATTTAGAAAGACTATAAATAAATTAAATAAACTAACAAAAAAGCATAATAAAAACGTATCAAAAAACGCTCACGAGACAAAAAATACTTTATAAAAAACTAATCATTTTTCGTTCAAACTTGTACCATTGTGTTCAGAAAATAAACATAATGAAAAATTTAATTTTTTTTAAATTAACATACAAAAGTTATTTAAGAAAAACCAAATTCTAGAATAAATTAATATTTAACTTTAATATATTAAAAAAACATGTGAGTTGTCACAATTTGATTCGCTATTTAAACCAAAGGGATTCAATATCACGCATAAATTTTGGCGTGGAGAGTTCCACGCAGAAACATTGCGCAAATCAATCACGGAACACCAGGACTGTATTTCACGGCGCTATGGTGGCACGATGAGGCTTCACACGAGATATACCGAATGCACTTAGACGTCTGCTAGGTATATGTGTGACGTGTCACCTAATTTGTTTTCTTTAAATACATCTTTCTTTTAAGGATTTCCGGACTGCATTAGTGGTGGTCTTCTCCCTCCCCTACTCCTCATTTAGTAAATCCGCCCCTAAGCGGGTCGGTTTCGAGTTAGGCTCGGTTACCAACCGTTGAGGGGAGGAAATGACGTTGACCAATGTTTGAATGTTAGGTATAAAATGTGTCACAGAAATGTGGGTAGAGATAGCATTATGGATGTCCTTATTATATTGATGTGAAATGTTATTGATCTACTTATGTCCTCCCAAAGGTAGGATGTTGGGGTCACGTGGTGTTTGGCCCCCAAGATTGAATGTACTTTGTTTTAACATGGTTACCTTCAATATCTAGGGCCTACAAGTCGTTATCTATCTAACTTCATCTAATCAAAAACAGTAACTTTGTCATAAGTGTTTATAATATTTTACCAATATATGTGGTCATAAAAATGATTCATTTGATACAATGGATCGCATAACAAAGAAAAATGCTAAGTGTAGCGAAAGGTGATTTATATGAGACATCTAAATGAATGAACAAACATAACAAAACGAACAAATCTAACATTATGTATCCAACAATATCAGTGATTAACAAAAGCATTTGCATTAGTAATTCAAATGTTCATGATTTGAAATGTTAAAAAATATATGTTAACTTAAATAATTATTAACACAATAGAGTGGAACATTAAACCAGTGATAATGGAGGGGGTTCAAATAAGTTTAAAAGGAAGCCATAATCACAATTATATAGTAAGCCTTATTAAAACTTATGATCACCAAATTTACTCATCGTTTAGTTGTTATTCATCTATATTCATATAATTTAAATAAAAATTATTTTTTTAAAATTTATCTATCACTAAAAGAAAATTAATCTGATTTTACATACATATTTTTTAAAAATTTTATCTCTTTTTATTAGATTTCCCTTTTATCATTTACATCCGGTTAAAAAAAGAGTTGTTATATAGACACCCAAGGTTTTACTAAATTTACCAATTTTCTACGGTTGTTTTGGTTGAAACTGTCGTTTCATGGTCGTTTCAGTTGAAACGGCCGCCACGTGTCGCGACGACGAAACCTTAAAATTCAGGGGTCCCCCTTTATATTGACCGTTTCAAGGTCGTTTTGGTTGAAACTGTCGTTTCAAGGTTGTTTCACTTGAAACGACCGAACCGTTTGGTTTTGATGTTTTTAGTAAAATCCTCGGGTGAATATAGCAGGAACCTAAAAAAAAAGAAAAAGATATTATTATAAAATAATATATATGGAGAGACTAGTGTTACATTTGGAAAAGAGGTATGAGGATAAAAAATAAGTTCGGAGTGAGTTTTAAGTTTTTTAAAACAGGAAAATCACCACTATACATGTATTATATTTATAGGATTTAAACTCGTAACATTTTGACGGGGAAAACACCAATTTACCATCAAACTATGCCCAATATTGAAAAAAGTGTGAGTTGATAAACGATTTCATTCAAATTCGAGGACAAGGGGTAGGATGCGGAATGGGATGGAATGTATTATTGACCATAAATCGATTCAACTCAGCATCGTTTCCTTGCAAACACTAGCAAAAGGCATATGCCTGCCCCACTCCAATAATAATTGAACTCCCAGTTCATAAAATAAAAAATGCGCTTCAGAATATGTCATCCATCCATCCACTTTGTTCCATTTATGTCTGCTTAATCGCAAAGCTTTCATTTCATGTGGGTGTTTTGTTTCAAATTTTCTTACTCTGTTTCTTGAAGAAAGTCACCTTCTTTAATCCTCTGTTTTGTTTGTTTTGTTTCTTGATTTTTCACAGGTGAAAGATGAGGGTGGAAGGAAAATGTTACAATCAATGCTTCAAAAGTAGTCAGTTTTGACTTATGAAAGCTTAAATCCAGGATTAAATAGCAACCTTTTTTTTTTTACTATTATTGACTGGATTCATAATGCCAGTTCCTCTAGCTCCATATCCTACTCCTCAAGTGCCATTTACACCCCCTACAACTGGTACATTAGCCTTGTTCTTCTTCTTTAGTTCTTTAATTCACTCTGTTTTCTTCTGAATTAAAGAAGATTGAAACAAGAAAAGGATGTAATCCTGCTTAGAAGATAAAAATTACAGTTATATTCAGCATGCTCAGATGTAATTGGATAGATTGATTGAATGATAGTTGACTTTTGTTCTTGAAAATTCAAAGTCAAACTTATTACTTTTCAAATGCAGAATTAATATTGGTACCATTATTTTCATAGCTCATAGTCTTTTAATCCGTGAAAGATTTTATATAATAAGCTTGGAAATGGATTCTTTTTCTGTAATCTGAAATAATTCCTGTAGATAATTGAAATCTAATCATGTTGACTTTTGAAAAAGTCAGTGGTAGTAATTAAACAGAGCATTCTGTTTTTCCTTGAACAGGTTCTGAAAGCCAATTAGTATGTTCTGGATGTAGAAATCTTCTTCTTTATCCAGTCGGAGCAACCTCGGTATGCTGTGCAATTTGCAGTTCCGTCACCGCGGTTCCTCCTCCTGGTATGTACAAGATCTTTGATTTCCCTCCCCATATTTAGATTAATAGGGGAGGATCATTTGATAACTAGTTGGTTTTGAGAATTTTAAAAATCAGTCTAAGCCACTAGTTATATATAAAAAAATTCCTCCATGAAGTGGCTTAGATTCTCTGAAGGGTTCTCAAAACTTCTCAAAACCAATTTATTCTCAAATAAAACTAACCGTAGATTAATAAGCTTTTATCATTAACGTAACTTTATAGAATAGTAATGAAATTATTTAATTTTTCATTAAATCCCTCAAACTAATATGTTCTATTTTTAAAATATGTTGCTCAGATTCTCAGAATAGTTCTCAAAACTTCTCAACACCAATTTATTCTCAAATAAAAATAACCGTAGATTAATAAGCTTTTATCATTAATGTAACTTTATAGAATAGTAATGAAGTTATTTAAATTTTCATTAAATCCCTCAAACTAATATGTTCTATTTTTAAAATATGTTTAATAAATTAGTAGCACTCTAATGCATCAGATACTATATAACACATATAAAGGTGTCATGATACACTGGTACTTCCTAGTTAGATCCGCCTCTACGTGGGCCATACGTTATTTACACTAACAAAACCATATAGAAAAATGAATATGATTCAAAAACATATCGAGATTGTGATTATTCGAAAAGATATCGAGATTAATGATACATGTTTAATAGGGACTGAAATGGCACAACTGGTATGTGGAGGTTGCCATACTTTACTCATGTATATTCGAGGGGCGGCAAGCGTACAATGTTCATGTTGTCATACCATCAATTTGGCCTCTGAAGGTATCGATTCATATGTGAATCCCCAATAAAAACTTACATGTTAGATATGTCTAAAGTGTCATAACTGTAAAACTTTGTTGTAGGAAATCAAGTAGCACATGTCAATTGTGGTAACTGTAGAATGCTGTTGATGTACCCATATGGTGCACAATCTGTGAAATGTGCGGTTTGCCAATTCATTACGTCTATCGGGGTTAGTAAGAAACCTAACGTTTCCTCTTTCTAACATTATGTTTATTGTTATTGTTATTGCAAATTCTATTGTGATGGATGCAGGCTTCGACAAGCAGTATAGAAGAGAAGCTCATGACATGAAAGCTTGCGTTGACGTTTCTCCTTGCCTTCATCTATAGAGTTACAAGTTTTTCTCTTGCTAGAGATTATTACTGTTACTATTATTACTATTGTTATTATCTTTTATCGTTTTGAATAAATATAAAGTCTTTTAAAAAAAACTGAAAACAGTGAAAGTCAGTTTGTACTTTGCTCAATGTTGGAAGATTCACACTACAAACTTGAGGGTCCATGTTGGAAATTAAATGAATAAGAATAAAATAAAATAAAAAAAAGTAGAAAAAGACTTGTGAATGGAAAATGGATAAGCATCTTGTATCAAAGAATAATTTGATCTTTCCTTGTGGGAATAAACTTTAGGTTTTGCAGTTATAATTAAGGAAATGCAACAAGACTTTGACATCTTTAAACTTTAGGTTTTGCAGTTAAATATTAAGTGAAATGCAACAAGACTTTGACATCTTTAACGTAACATTCTGATGATATACATATAGGATGTTTTAGTAAAAGATTATGTGTTACTCTTGTAATGTGTAGGCCATGATTTTATCCTAGATTTTTCTATAAATTGCTGTTAGAAAGAAAGACCTTGTCACTCATAAATATCATTACATTGTTATTGTAATACTCGCATTTTTTCCTAATGATGAGCCATGCCCCGTCTGCCGCAAGGCCTGTCTGGACTCCTTCGGCGAGCATGCGGTCCACTGTAAGGAACTGCCGGGGTTTAAATACAGACATGACTGGGTCAGAGACGTGTTGTTCGATGTCCTGAAGCGTGCTGGTATCTCTGCTAAAAAGGAGGCTCCTGTTAATTTTCTAACGGATCCGCTTGAAGGTAGGTCTACCTTACGGCCGGCTGATGTGCTTGTGGCTGGATGGGCAGGGGGAAAACACGCTTGTGTTGACCTTACTGGCGTGTCTCCTCTTGTTGGGCTTAGGGACACCGGGTTCGTCGCGGGGCAGGCTGCGCAGAAGGCCGAGGCTGGCAAAGTCGCTAAGCACGAGAGAGCTTGTCTCGAAAATCAACACGTGTTTATCCCCTTTGCCTTTGATACTTTTGGGTTCCTTGCGCCGGAGGCGGTCGATTTCCTACGACGGGTTCAACGGGTCGTGCACAACAATTCGGCATCCCCTAAGGCTCATAACTTTGTTTTCAGTAGAATTGGGTTTGCCATCCAAAAAGGGCTCGCGGCGCAGCTTGTTGCCCGCTTACCCGCCGCCTCTTTGTAATTTGTTGTGTTGAAATTAAAGTTCCTGTCAATTATAATGATTTATGATGTTATAAAAAAAAAATCACGTAAGATTTGAGTAAATGTTAGACATGATGTTTAAATTTAAATTTGAAGGATTTTAAAATTAAGATGCTTCAAGATTTGATAAAGATTAGTTATTATTTTTATTCAAATACATGGTGTCTTAAAAGAATTATACTTTTTATGTTAAATGTATTAAATTAGATTTAGCAACCGTGTGTTAGTGACGAAAATATCGATGTGGTTAAGTGCATAAAGAAATATAAATAAAGTTTTCACAGCGGTATTTTATATATTAGTAGAAAATTATGTTGTAAAAGCAAACTTTCTGGTATATTTTAAGACGCGAGTTAAAAGGACTAAATTCTTTCTTTCTTCCCAGCGAAATGTAGCAGGAATAGCCTTTGGTTCCATTTAAAAATCAAGTTCAAACCTTGATAATTAATGGAGCACTATTTGAGAAGGGTTCCTTGATAATGATAGGAGCACTATTTGAGAAGTATATGAGAAGGGTTCCCTTGAAAACGATAGAAGCACTAAGAAGGGTTCATGGTTCATGAGCTTATGTTCAAATCTTTAACAACTGCAAAAATTTAAAGTGTAGTGGATAAGTAGAAGTAGAATTGATTGCTATTAAAAAATTTAACAATCTAGCAACAAAAAAAAGTATAGAGTTAAGTTTATTTTCCGTCCTAGTGGTTTGTCAGAAATTGTCATTTAGTTGCTCGAGATACTCTGTAAGTACCAAATTTTGCTATTATAGTCAAGCTGACTAACACCGTTAAAGTTTTAGTTAGATTATTTTGTCAGATGACCAAAATGCCTATCATATTAAAAATATAGAAACCACAAGGCGACCAAAGCTATCATCTACCAAGCCTCCTCTTTTCTCCAAAACCCTAGATGGCTAGATGGTACCTCTATCCTACCACCATCAAACATTCTGTTAACCATCATTAGGGGAACTTGTTTCAACCATTCTAGAAGATTTAAAGGAGGCGTTCAAGCCAATAAGCGATCCACCACAACCGGTCTGATTTTGCTCCGCTATTTAGAGGCGGTGACAACAATCTTCATCTCTTTTAAAAAAAACTTTCGCCTTGATGACGTAAGTCCATATTGGAGTAACTAAATGGGCTCGAGCCCACATATAGTCTGACCCAATCCAGCCCACTACTTCCTCTTTTTTGGTGGTTCAGCACTCTGGTTCGGCCAAGTAGCTCACTCTGGTTCAAAATTGTGGTTCATCCATGTGACTCATCTCGTGGTTCATCCAGCTATGGCCGACCAATACAAGGCTCGGCCTAATAGGCCTAATCCGGTCCATTACATTCCCTATAAAAGGAGGCTCACTCCCTCCTTTAAACCACTCTACAATCTCCTTCATCGTACTTAAATAAATCCCCTTCATCCACATACATAGTGGCTCCTGCTCAAACATCGAGTCACACCTTTATAAAACTTAGTAAACCTCATACTGTATATCACATACAAATGATATACAACCAACAACCATCATACATGGTACACGCAACACACCCGAATCACCATGATGAACACATGTCTTTCATTAAAGATACGAATGACACAAGAACACAAATATCTAGGCAAGCTCATTCCGGTTAAAAGTCGATTTGCTTAGGTTTACTGGTTTTTTTCTATGCACCTCTAGGCAGTAGCAATCTAGTAACTAATTAAAGAAAAAGCAAATAAAAAATCGTTTGATGCCAGATTCGAACTCGTGTATGAGCTACAACTATATGATGGCACAACCAGCTGAGCTAGAGGAATTTTTGTTTATATTTTCATTCAGAATATATTAATATAGAAATATAATATTTGAAAATCTTATAATTTAGTTCACGAAAATAGTTAATATATGACTTTCACACACCTAAGTTAGGTGCGAAAACAATAAAAACAATGTCGTTTTAATTAAAACTAAGTCACATGTGTTATTAATAAAAGTTGTATATAACGTATTAATAGAACACAAAAAGAGAAAGGAAAAAGGAAAGCAAAAAGGAAGAAGAAAGGAAGAAGAAAAAAAAAAGCAAAACTAGAGGGAGCATCGTCTCAAACCCGAGACCACTCTTTTAAAGTGTTATAGAACAAACCACCTAGGCTAAAGTCCTTATTTGTTTTTTTTTTTGTTTTGTGGAACAACAATGTATATATATATAAATTAGTTTTATTACATTTTTATAAATTAAATGATAAGTTGTTGATTGTATATATATAAAATAAGGGTATTTTAGTTATTTTATATCAATTAACAGAAATATACTAACATAACATTAACAACTCCTTCTCTATAAATATGTGAGTATAAACTCTAAAAATTTAAAATTTAAGGTTTTTTTGTGAGTGATTGTGAATAGAAGAGAAAAAAAAAAGTTACTGTTCATTCCTATATTTGAGAAAAAAGTTATTACATTCCTAAAATTCAGGGTTTAAAGAGAGTAAAAATGTAATGATAAAGATATATAAAATATTATTTAATTATGACTGTAAGTAGAAAAAAATATAATAATAAGTATATAAATCATAAGCATAAAAATAAAAAAATGAGGTATGTAGAGCCTACTTTAAAACCTTTTAAACTAAAACGAGATGTTTACCACCCCGCGCGATGTTGCGGGGTTGAATTTGTATACTGAACGAAAGTTAAAAAGTTAAGTGGTATAAAACGTAAAAGTTTAAAAGTCTCGTGGTGAAAGTATAAAACTATAAAAGTATTTAAAAGCGAATGTAGAAAAGTTAAAAAGTTTGTGGCAAAAGCAGAAGACAAAAAACCTTAAGACAAAAATAAAAAAATCTAAAAGTTAGAGGGTTAAAAAGTTAAGGAGTATAAAACGTAAAAATCTAAAAGTCTCGTGGTGAAAGTATAAAACTATAAAAATATACTAAGTTAAGGGGTATAAAACGTAAAAGTCTAAAAGTCTCGTGATGAAAGTAGAAAACTATGAAAGTATACTAAAAACGAAAGTAGAAAAGTTAAAAGTTTCATGGCCAAAGTAGAATACAACAAAACTTTAAAAAAAACTTTAAAAGTTAGAGGGTTAAAAAATTAAGGGGTATAAAATGTAAAAGTCTAAAAGTCTTGTAATGAAAGAGTAGAACGATAAAAATATACTAAAAACGAAAGTAGTAAAGTTAAAAGTTTCTTGTTAAAGTAGAAGACAACAAAACTTAAAACAAAAAAAAAACTGTAAAAGTTAAAGGGTACAAAACGTAAGAGTATGAAACGTATGTGACTAAACTATGAAAACCAAAAGTTTACTATTTCGTTTAAGAAAATATTTAAATGTTTAAGAGTAGAGTTTGTTCAAACCCCAAAATTTTATGACTAAAGTTTGAAAAATAAAAAATACACTATTTATCTATCAAATTTCAAGCTAAAATTCGAATTTTATTTTATTTTAAAAAAAAACTCGAAAACGTTTTTAAAGTTTTTTCTTTTTCCAATATTCTTAAAATCATGAAAGAAACATATAAAAAAAGTTTTTTCTTGATTTTTTGACTTTTTATAAAATATTGGTTTTCTATAGAACCCAACCTAATCATAATTCCTCACAAACCAGGTAAACCAAAAAGAAATTTATATCAAAATTGTATTTATCTAAATATCAACATGAATATATAATATTATATCTTATGACAAGCATATAAAAGGTGGCACTCATCTAGACCAGCAGATGTTTGCATGGAAGACACGTATGAAAGACTTATCACCTTCTGATCACAAACCACCGTCCTTGAAAACCCCTATTTCAACCACTAGATCAAAGACCCCAAGTCAGTCGATCGATCAGACGAGAATTAATCAAATCAAGAAGAATGCATTCGGTGAAAGAGAAAGTAAGCAATGCAGCCAGTTCTGCAAAGGCCCATGTTGAATCCTACAAAGCCAATCTTGAAGAAAAGGTAAATTTTTAAATATTATTCTATAATTATATAAAATAATTAGTATGTATAATGATAACTAATTGGTTAATTATATTGCAGGCAGTGAAGGCAACTGCAAGAACACAGGAAGAAAAAGACATAGCACACCAGCAGAGGAAGGCCAAGGAAGCCGAAGCCAACATGAATATGCACGTGGAAAAAGCCGAACACGCCGCCGAGAAGTTGCATGGGAAACACCATGTTCTCGGCGGCGCTGTGGCCGGAGTCTACGGTGGACACCACCAGACACCTGCCGGTGTTGGCCACCAGCAGCCGGTTGGAGCGGTGGACCCGGTTACCGGAACAGCTGTACCGACGTATCCTCTAGGAGGACACCTTCATGGGCATAAACATCTCTAGTTTCTTCTCATTTGTACGCGCGGTGTTAAATTCAGTGTGTTTTACGTTAAGTTAGTTATATATATACATAATCATGTAATGAACCAATGATTGCGAGTAATATGTATTTGAATAATTAATCAAACAATAATCAACCTTCAATTACACATACATGATCTTCATATGATCTGCGATTACCCTAAGCGATTTTCATATCTATAATTTGCCCTAAAATTCTACGATCTTTACACTCTTACACTGTTCTGGAACAGAGATTGAAATCTAATAAACGAAAGAGTCGAGTTTAATGAACGAAAGAAAAGAAGAAATGAATTAATCAGAGACAAAAAACGAGTTGAGAAAATGCTTCGACAGAGAAAAACGGAAGTGCTCCAAATATATAACAAGCAATCTATTATTGGCCATTTATATAACATACTAGTTTAATATAAGTCTCCTCCCCAGTCTAAGATAAGAAAGAGGATCTCGATTGTTTAGACTTCTTTGTAAATCTTCAGATAAGAAAATAAGAAAGAGGATCTCGAATGTTTAGACTAGTTTGTAAATCTTCACATAAGAAGAGTTAACTTCGCTTTGGTCTACAAGGTTTGATGATTTTAACACTTTTAGTCCAATTTCACAGATTATATCAATTCAGGGCCTGAACTTTTAATTTGTTAACACATTTGGTCACTTTTTGAAATCAATTCCAAAACCACTCTTAAAAGGAAGGGTATTTTTGTCCATCTAATGATCTATATTTAAAAATAATATAGTGGTATTCCCCCATTTTTAAATATAGATCATTAGATTGACAAAAATACCCCCCATTTTAACGCTGGTTTTGGATGGATTTCAAAAGTGACCAAATGTGTTAACAAATTAAAAGTTGAGGCCCTAAATTGATATAATTTGTGAAATTGGACTAAAAGTGTTAAAATCATCAAACCTTGGGGACTAAAAGCGAAGTTAACTCAGATAAGAAAGAGGATCTCGAATGTTTAGACTAGTTTGTAAATCTTTAAACAGTATAGACTAGTTTGTAAATTTTCAAACAGTATGTAAGACGGCCTTTTAGTGAAGATATTCGGATATTCGGTACATGAACGAGTATCCGTTACACTTTCTCACGAATAAAGTGTATGCTAAATTTGATTTTCTGACATATATATAGCAGTTACATTTTCATAGTATCAATGAGGCCCTTTCTCATAGTAGACAATGGAGGCCCTAGTTGGAGGCCGACCGAGTTCCAATAATAGATTTCTTAGCCAACATATATATTTCCGCAACAACTTGAGTAATGGCGTAGTACTCGGCCTCGGCACTAGAATTAATGTGAAACGATAGTCTGGCGTTTTTTGCCTCCTAGTTGGAGGCCGACCGAGTTCCAATAATAGATTTCTTAGCCAACATATATATTTCCGCAACAACATGAGTAATGGCGTAGTACTCGGCCTCGGCACTAGAATTAATGTGAAACGATAGTCTGGCGTTTTGAGGACCGGAAGATGAGGTTGTCCCAGGGAAAACGCAGTAACCAGAAGTGGATTTGCGGGTATCAAGCATCCCGCCTAATCAGCATCAGTGTATGATGGAAGACTATGATCAGCGATGACATGCATATGTAATACCATTGAAATCGTACCTTTCAAGTATCGCAAAATACGCTTAAGAGGGTTGAGATGACCCTCCCGAGGGTCCTGCATGCATCCTGCATATGCATGCAAACGTGTTGAATTGCATAGAGATGTCAGGACGAGTGAAAGTCAGGTACTGAAGAGCCTGTGCAAAACTATGAAAATGAGTAGGGTTAGTGACAGGAGCACCAGCATCAGCGCTGATCTTACGGTGATTTCGACCGAAGTGTTACACGAGTTGCAGTTACTCATGTTTGCCTTGTCTAGAATCTCTTGTGCATATTTCTTTTGAGAGAAAAATATATAAGAGAATTTACGTTGTGTCTGACCTATACGATAGATGAACAAGGAGTGAAAAAAGGCTACGACGAAAACCAGTGGTAGAAACATAGTCTGTGAACCGGTGATACCACGTCCAGGGGGGGGGGGGGGGGGGCGCTTGCTTGAGCCCGCTTAATGATTTCCTTAATTTGCACACGTGATTAGAAAATGATGGGTGCCTGCCGTAGGCTGATGCATGTACACAGTCTCGTTCAAGTATCCGTGAAGGAAAACATTATTCACATCTAATTAGCTAATATCCCACTAATTTGCTAAAGTAAGACTGAAGATTGTACGTATGGTTGCTGGCTTCACTACTGGACTAAAATAAATCTGGATAGTTGTAAAGACCCGCAATCAAGATGTTGATCGAGTAAAACAAGCGAAACTTCAAACCTTGATGTATGATTTGAAGCCTTAAGGACGAAGGAGCCTAATACAAGGAAATTCGGTTAAATTTTCTATTTCACCCAGATTTACTAGACATGTATTGGGAGCTCCAATCTTAAATGTTTCACCAGATTAGTGGTTCATATCGGTGGGAGGGTGATTGAAGTTCGCTTACTTTAAAATCCATCGAATCACTAATTTGTGCACAATTTTGGTTACGGTCATCACCATTGGATTCACAAGCGTCTTGAAAAACACAAGAAGCCGCCTCTAAGAAGTAAGAAGTACAAACAAATCAAAGAAATTCAACCAATAAATATTGTCCACCCAGAAACAACACCCAATAAAAAATGTCCACCCAGCACAGCAGGCAGCAACCACTCTGGATAGAGTTTTGTATTGAACTATTGATGGAAAATGTTTCCAATCTAAATATATTGTCAATTTATCATATAGGCCTATTGGACAACTGGGCAGTAAAGATTAAGCCCAATTTCTAGTCCAAAATCTGTCATGTAGGGTTATTTACAGCCCAAAAATAAGGCTCAAATTCATCAAGCCCAAATACTTACGGTTAAACTGATCACAACCGACCAAAACTGCTGTGGTTTACCGATAACCGAACGGTTAAGAAGTTATTAACACCGAAGTAATCGGCTTCGGTTTGGCTGGAGCTCAAAACCGAACGAAACCGCACGCAAACACCCCTCGTCATTTTAATCGGCACCCAGGTTCCTACATCAATACTTGTAACATGGGATCTTGATCTCTCTGACTCTCTATCTTGAATTGATTTTGGAAGTTGTAATCTAGGAATGAGATTGGATGTAATTGTCAAATTGATATCACTAACTTCCCTTAAAATGCAACTCCGTTTTCTTGAGATCTAAATTGATTTTATTATTTTTTGCCTACATTTGAAGATAAAGCAAAACAATAGATAATACACTTATTTTAGAATGTAAAATGTCAATTTTAGAAGTAATAAACCAATGTTAAATTCAAAGTCTTCTTCAACAGAAACCATTTGGTTATCGTAGGGAAATACCATCATCATTCATAGGAAATACGTTAGTATTAAACCGTATATAAAATTCTAAGGTGGTGTTTGGTTCACAGATTGTAATGTAATTGGAATTGTAAAGTTTTCTTTTTAAAGTTGTGGCAAGGAAGGAGTTTGAAATACAATGAATTCATTTAATCGTATACAACATTTATCTTCACTCGAAGTTGAAGTGGAATACGAAAGCGAATTATATGAAGACCGTGTGAACGATAGATTGACACTCGGAATGACCGACTATGAAACCAACATTGACAATCGTATACAGTTCGGTTCAAGTTCAAGTTTGAACGATGAAGAATTAAAAAAATACATGACGACGAATATCCGACGAATTAAAATAGAAAAACTCAAGAAGATATTAGGACAATTTATTATTTTTTCCTTCAATGTTTTGAATTTTATGTTTTTGTAATTTGTATGTATGGATATAAAGGTATTATATAAAAAACTATACTTTTTTTGTTTATTTAAGTTTTATAATTGTTTTACATTAAAAAAGATTAAAAAAAAAAAAACAGTTTCATGAACTGGTTTGAGCCGAACTGGTTTCGGTCCGGAGGGAATCCGTCCAAGTATATATCCCGAATATATTTCTAAAAAACAGGTTTGAGATAGGAAACGATTTGACTCAAACCATTGTCGCCCAGACCGGTTCGGCTTTGAAACCCTGTCCGGTTGACATATAAAAACCGGGTTCTCTAATTTGGGGATGAGGATAAAGGACGCGTGTGTGCTTACGTGGGACACTGTACGTGAACCACTGGCTCAACTTTATCCGTGTAAAGCCGTCTTCACCGGTTTTATTATAAAGTGGACTGCAGCCATGAGGAGTCATGAGTGAGTGACCCACCCGGACAACACAACACAGCTGGATAGGATAGTACGTATACGCGCTATGAAAGTAGGATTGGGTATTTGGGTCACTTTTACACTATTTGACCCACGGCCTCGTAAAGCCAAATGGGCCCTCCATATTCTACAACTTACCCATTTTAATCATTTCTTCATCATTTTAATATTTAATTTATTTAGCCGTTAGTATCTTTTTTATAAGGCTATCCGTATCCGTAGTGATAGGATAGTACGTCTACACAAGTTAATATTCAGAAATATTGTTTAAACGCGTACGTTTAAAACGTAAGAAAAACCTCAAACTAATAGATGGTTTTCGAAGAGTAGAAGAGAGCTTTTAATCTCTAAACGCGCACGTTTTTAATGAGATTAAAGTCCAACAAATAGACGGATTTTAGAGTGTATAAATTTTATATAACTTCCAACTTATGGAGGTTAGTTGGTTTTAAGGAGAATTTATAACGTCCAACTAATGGATGTTAAGGAGAAAAATTTAACGTCCAACAAATAGATGTTAAACTTTTGTCGTAACCGACAACCCGTTTAACTCTAAGTCCAACTTTGAGTCAAAACGAGTTAAAAAACAATATTTATCTTTTAAAACACTAAATCACCTCGAGAAATCTAAGTCCAACTTTGAAACTCGAGGTAATGAAGTTTTTATAAAAAACAAATAGTGTTTTAAAATTTTGTTTTAAATTTGTAGGAAAACCGTTCGCAAATTAAATAAAAATAAATACTTTTATTTTGTCGTACGATTACAATAAACAGAATAACTCTAATCTATTACAATACAATAAAATAATCTACTCCTATCAATACGAATACAAGGATATAATTGAGGTTACAAGAAATTGAAAAATACAATACAAAGAAATTATTAATGATTACAACGAAATGAAATTACGATACAAATGAAATGAAATGAAATTGATTTGAATGAAAGAAATAAAGACAGAGAGATAAGGAAAAAGTTTTAAATGATAAAATATTAATTGAAAATCAAAGAAAATGATTTGAGAAAAAAATCTTTTGAAATTTGTTTTAGAAAACAAGAATGGTTCCAAGGAACCTTGGCGAAGGCTTCGGGTAAAAACCCGGGTCCCTTAAAACAAATTCCGGGTCTATCGAAGATCCGTTTTGTTTTCCAGGGTATAATCGCCTAAACCGTATTGTACGACCGGGATAACTATAAGCTTGAAGTTACCTTGAAGCTTGAAGAAATGAAGAACGAAGATGAAGAGTTTGAGAGAAAGTATGATGAAGAGAAGAGAGAATTCTCTGTGAATTCGGTGTATTTTGCCTCAACTAATGAGGCTGTATTTACAGTGGTGGGAAATCTTGTTGAGCACGCAAAAGTTAATTCTTAGTCAAACTTTGCATTAAACGTCTTTAATGCAAATTGATTTCTAATTAGCGTGGAATTACCTTAATTAGCTCAAAACGCGTTTACAGCTGTACACCGCGTAACAGTCGTTTTTTCCGGAAGAACTGATCTTCCGGTCCGTTCCAACTTTAGTCGGAAATTTTTCCGGTTCAACTTCAACCGGAACTACTGTTCAGGTTGAACTCGTTTTCGCCCGGACCACACAGGTTCGCTTGACCCATTTTCCGGTTGAACGGGTTCCGCCTGAACCTGTTCTTCCGGTTCAACTCACCGCTCCGCTTGAACTTCAACCGGACCAGCTTCCGGTTGAACTCAAAAAAAATAAGGCGGCTCTCAAGCGGCTCGCGGCGATGCAAAGTGCAAAATGCGTCATCAAAGCGCCACATTGCGCCTCATACGCGTGTGCGAGTGCGAGTTATGGGTGCTTCACACCTCTCAGGGTCCAAGGAATGTGTCACACTAAAAGAAACAATAGTTAGTAAGGATCGCACCTTATAAACCACTTTTGGTTTCATTCCCCAACCAATGTGGGATGAGTTAACATGCTATACTTAGCATTTTTCTCTCTAATTTTCGCAGCTTCACAAGTTGCGAGACCTCAATTTTGAGCTTCGATATCTCATTCATACGAGCTCGGATTTGGACGTGGTTTGATGCGTTGGAAAGCCCTCACAGCGTACTACACAAACCCATTAAATACAGAGGCAACAACCTATGTTATATGTATTTTGTTTTAGTTAAAAGTTGATGAAAAACTCATTTTCACACTTAGTGAAAAAACCCATTTTTCACTAGTTTTTCTCCCAAAATTCCAACAAGATGTTACACTAAGCTGCCACCCAATATCAAACCACCATTGCAAACCCACCACCGGTGAAGATATGAGTTGCCGATTCAAGACCATCTTGATGATTTATATATTCTTTTAATCGTTTTAAATTTTAATTTTAATGTTAACATTAAAAAAGTTAAACGGTATTATTTTTAAAAAATTAAAACGGTATTATTTTTTAAAAATTAATATTAATTTTTTAGTCTTTTTTGTAGCAGTTAGTTTTTTTAAGTCTGCCTATAAATACCCTGTATATTTCAACGATTTTCATAACCTTTTCTTCACGGGTGTAGGTTTAGGTATGTATATTTATTTTTAATCTAATGCAGTTTAGTCATTTATTATTATTTTTACTTAATATAATTCTTAAATAAAATAGTTACATTTCTTAAATAAAAAAAGTTAAAAAATTAAAATTAAAATAAAAAAGTAATGGTTCATGAAAATAGTGAGATTACACGTGGAAACGATCACTATGATAATGTTGTAATAAAATGAGTTTGTGTGATAAATAAATAGAAAACTAATATAACATATTCACTATGCTTACAAACATAAAAAAAAATGGACCGTAACGTTACAAAGTGTCTAACAAAGTAGAATATGAAACTTTTTTTTAATGTAGTTTGGAACTACTCTTTGAACCCTAAGTCCTAAACTTTTAACACTTTACTCTAAAATCAAAAGTATACCCTTTGTAAGAATATATTATAGTATAATACTCGAGTGAGCCTTCCTGAGACGGGATTGCAACCATCCATACTGATTTTGATACTCCAGGCTTGGCTCACCTAGGAACAACATCAAGAAAGAAACTCACCATCTGAAAAAAAAAACTCTCTTAAGTCATGTTTAAACTTGAGAACTCAAGTTCCTCAACCTCTAACATTTATCCCACACCATTTAGGACAAATGTCCCTTGATATGAAATTTTCTAATAAAAAAACTAAGATAAGTTTATCGTGAAAATCAATGATAAAATATTCACATAAAGCCCAGACGCTCCCAAAGCTCTCTTTCATCGTCGCAATTACCTATGCAAATATGCTATATGCTTGTTATTAGATTTTAAATTTCTTATTAAATAACTTTTCTTTTACGTCCCTGTCACACATTTATTAATACAAAACTCAAAAATCTTAGTTGTTACTTTCAAAACGTAAATTGGAAGTATAGCCTCGAATATATGAATATTTTTTAAACCGACGTTTAAGATAAGGGTGCATTGTATTCTCCATCGGATCATTTTCATTTTTAGGGGTGTTTGGTATGATGGAATTCGTGGGATTTTAATAAAATTAGAATTCGAATTCTATTCCATAATGTGTTTGGTTCGCGGAATTCAATGAAATTAGAATTTAAATTCTATATTTAATGTGTTTGGTTAATAAAAGAATTTGAATTGGAATTTGATTAAATTTCATCAAATTCCTTCATTCAATAGATTTCACATTACTTCATAATAATGAAGTATTTTACATTCCTTCCACACCGATGACAACTACCCGAGTGGACCCGACCCGTGGAACTGACCAGACCCGACACCCGGACTGACCGACCCGACCCCCGAACCGGACTGACCGGACCCAACCACCGGAACGACCGACCGACCCGATCCCCGGACCCGACTGACCGGACTCCCGGACCCCCGCACCGAACAGACCCGACCCCAGACCAAACCCGACCCCCGGACCAAACCCAAACCCGGGACCGGACCTGACCGACCGGACCCCACCCGATCCCTGGACCGGACCGACCGGAACCCCGCACTGGACCGGACCGACCGGACCCGACCTGACCCCTGGATCGGACCCCCGGACCGACCGGGCCAAGCGATTGAACCCGACCCCGGACCCGACCAGAACCGAACCCCAGACCGACCGAGCCCGAGCGATCGAACCCGACCCCCGGACCGAACCCTCAAACCGGACCGGACTAGACCCGACTCCCGGACTAGACCCGACACCCGAACCGACCGAACCCGACTCGACACCGGACCCCCGGACCGACTGGGCCAGACCCCCCAAACCGACTGGGCCAGACCCCCGTACACGACCGACTGGACCCGACATGACCCCCAAACCGGACCGGACCCTCAGGGCGGACCAGACCCGACACCTGGTTCAACCGGACCCGTAAACCGGGTCGTACCAGACCCGACACCCGAACCAACCCGACTCAACACCGAACCAGACCGACTAGGCCAGACCCCCGGACCTGACCGCCGACCGCACCGTACCCCCAAACCGGACATACCCACGGACCCGATCCGGACCCGAACCCCGGCCCGGATCGGTCCGATTTGACGGTCCGGTCCGGGGTCTGGTCGGGTCCGGATCCCGGTTCGTTCTGGTTGTCTGGTCGGGTCCGGGGGCGGGGCGGGTTGGTTGGTCTGGGTGTCGGGTTGGTTCGGGGGTTGGGTCGGGTTCGATCGGTCTGGGGGTTTGGTCGGGTCGGACCGGTCCATGAGACGGGTCCAGTCTTTGTTTTTATTGAATTTTAATTTTGAATCCAATTTCTTTGGATTCAATTCCTTTGATTTCTAATTCCAATTCCAATTCTAAATCTAATTCCAATTCAAATTCCAACGAATTCCGCGAACCAAACGCCTCCTTAGGATGACAGAGACTGACACGTCTTTTATGGGTAAGCTTATACATCAGCCCTGCACTACCAAAAAACCTCTTATGAGGATTGAATCCCCGACCTTTATAACAATCATGTTATATAATTAAGTCTTTTTATTTTCCTATTTAATGGTATACTTTTTAAAAAAAAGAACAATCTTTTCAAAAATGAACCGAGGTTGGACTCTGGCCGAAGACTCGAGTTATATAATTAAATCTCTTATTGTTTAAAGTAATTGATAATTTTGTTCTTCTTATTTGTATTATATAATATATATAATATAGATATTAATTTCGCTATTAATTAGATTCGGTCATTTTTTTTTATATCTAACTAGTTTTTAATCCTGTGCATCGCACGGCTGAAATTTTAAAAAAAAATGTATTACACGACTGAGGTTAAAAAAAGTTAATAGTGGTGATAAAGTATAGAAACTTTAATTAAATTATGGAACTTGTATAAAAAAGAAAACCGTTAAAGTAAAGACAAAGATAATTCTATTCACCTATATACTTGCTTTATTTAAAGTTAAGAACAAAAATATATTATAACATATGATATAGATATAAAATAAAATAAGTTTTATTAATTTTATTATGACTTAATCCCCAATTTGTAGGCAAAACCCAACGGCTACATATGCTTCATTTACCAGGAAACCAACATTGACAGCTCCATGTTGTTTCCTTTGTTAACATATCGACATCATTATAATTAGCCGTTTGGTTGGCATCTACTATCTTCTCCTTCAACCACTACCATACAAACACAACTTTTCACATCCTCTTTTTCAATATAAAAAATAAAAATAAAAAAATAAAACTTTGACTCCTTCCACCACCAAAAACCTTGTAAAAACACCTGTATATAAAGACACACAATACATTTACATACACACAGTTATATCATTCACAAACAAACATATACTCATATACACACCAATCTATCTATCTATCTATTAGCTAGCCTTTGATTATTGATCATCCGGCGGATAATTCACAAATTAATTAAATGGACTGCTTGGTGTTACCGGCGGTATCTATCTTTAGCCGCGGTTGCTCCGGTGGTCCGCGACTCGGTTATCAACAGCTAACCGCTGACGATGATCCATTGATCACGGTGGTGGTGGGGAAGGAAAAGAAGTTGTTTTTGGTGGATCCATTGGTGTTGGATGAAAACCCATTTAGGGTTTTGCTTGATTTGGTGAATAATAACAAGAAGAAGAAACAATATTCATCAGCAAGAAGAAATAGAATGGTGGGTGGTGGTAATTTAGAAAATAAGAAGAAGAGGGGGAGGGTGTTGTATGTAGATGTGGATGCCATCTTGTTTGAGCACATGTTATGGTTGATGCATAATGATTCATCTTCTTTGTTCAACCTCAATCTCAACGAAATTATTGATTTCTATGCTCAAGATTACTAGCTGCTATTGAGCCTAGCTTGTTAATTAATTATCTGATTAATTAATTGTTTTTCTTATATTAACACTATAGTTACAGGCAAAGATTAAATTGGTTTAATTTATTTATACTCTTTTTCTTGTCTTTATTTTCTTGCAGGCCAGGAAAATAAGCAGTCTTGTATTTTCTTTTATAATGATTATAAATAAATGTATTGTGAAAGGAATAAATAACACATATATTAATATTCTGTTTAATCAATTGATTGTGATTTGTTTTTTTTTTCCTTCGTTTTAACAGTAAATTTACATTACTTTACTCTTACTATTTACTATTTTCTATACTAAATCATATCATGTCTCGGTTTTAAGCTCAGGATCTACAACTAAAAAGTAAGAGGTTCTACCACTTGTAAATGACTTTATTTGTGATCAAAATTGCAACCGTAATTTTGTGACTGCTAGTGCTTTGTGACCTCTTTTAATTCTGACATAACTAAAAGTTAAAAAAACAGATTATTATACGAACTTTAATGAATAAAAGGTATTGTATAAAAGGATATGGTAAATTTTCTGTTGGAGTTATTAACACTTGTTAATAACTTTGGGCCTTAAATGTAATTCTGAGAATATTGTAGGGACTGGAATTGTAAATTTGTTTGAAAGTTTGTTACCGGTTGTTAAAGCTGATTAGGTATACTTAAGCAGTGAGATTAGAATATAGTTATTCAGCTTTTCAATTGTATTTTTTTTGTATGTTCTTCATTCAATTTCTAATAAGAATTCTCTCTGGATTTGTTCTAAATTCGTCTATGATATCGATTGAAAACTTCAATTGGTATCAGAGCGTGAATCACCGCCGCTCGTAAAGAGATCTCGTCGGAGTGATTCCGATCGAAAGGGGGAAGCCTGTGAGCTGTGAAATTTCATCAAGATTAGGCGATTGTTGTCATCGCCAAGAAGGCCGGCTCGACCTTCATCACCAATTTCACAGTTTCGTACATCTCCTCGAAGAACAGCTACGATGACAGACGCCGGAGCAACTCGCCCGAGGGAGAATTACACAACCATTCCGCTGCAATGTCCCACGCTGAATCAGATGAATTACTCAATTTGGGCAGTGAAGATGAAGGCCATCTTTAATGTTCATGGCCTTTGGGAAGTAATTGTGCCGGCGGAGGGTGCAGAGATCGATCCGAGAAAGAATAGTGCTGCGATAGCCTATCTGTTTCAATCGATGCCAGAAGACTTGATCATTCAAGTGGCAACCATGGAAACTGCCAAGGATATTTGGGATTCGATCAAAACCAGGTATGTGGGTGTAGATAGGGTAAAGAAAGCACGTCTGCAAACTCTGAAGGGTGAGTATGAGGCACTGCGCATGAAAGATGGTGAAACAACAGATGACTTCACAGCCAAGTTGAGTGCCATTGCAACCAAATTTGTGGATCTTGGTGCTCCAATTGCAGAATCTGCCCTAGTAAAGAAGCTCCTTGAAAGTGTGCCTGAAAGATTTGTGCACATAGTTGCAAGCATTGAGCAGTTTGTGGATTTGGATACTGCTTTGTATCAAGAAATAATTGGCAGGCTAAAGGCATTTGAAGAGAGGACAGGAATGAAGAAGAAATCATCAACTGCTGCCAAGGAAGATCAGTTGCTGATAACATACACTGAATGGCAATCAAAATCAAAAGAAAATAGGTTTAAAAGTAAGGAGAATAGTGGAAGGTTCAAGGGTAAGAACAGGGAATCATCCACTGTTAATGGCAAAGGGAAACAACCTGAAGACAAAGGAAAGGGGCAGAAGTTTCAAGAGAGACCCAAGAAGGATAAGAGCAAAATCAAATGTTTTAAATGTGACAATCTTGGGCATTATGCCAGTGAATGCCCAAGAAAGAAGGTTTTAGAACAAGAATCAAATCTGATTGAAGAATCAGAAGATGAACCTACCCTGTTGATGGTGTGGGATCAAGGGACTACCAATGAAGAAGTTCATTTGAATGAATTGAATGTGGTGCCAACCAGTTTCTGTGACTCAGAGGATAGAAGTGATGGGACAGTTTGGTATATGGATAATGGAGCCTCCAACCACATGACAGGTAATTCTTCATTGTTTTCTGTTTTAAACAAAAGTGTCAAAGGAACTGTGAGCTTTGGGGATGGGTCTAAGATAGAGGTTAAAGGAAAAGGATCCATAGTATTACATAGTGAGACTATGAGTACTAAAGTGCTAACTGATGTGTATTATATACCTCAGTTGAAAAGCAATATAATGAGCCTAGGACAGTTAGCTGAGAAAGGCTGTGAAAGTAGAATTAAGGGAGAATACCTATGGTTGTTTGACAAGGATCAAAAGTTACTACTTAAGGTTAGAAAGGCTCCCAATAGGCTCTATAAGGCTGTCTTAGGAAAAGGAATAGCAATGTGTTTCCAGGCTAGGATAGGTAGCCAAGAGGGAATTTGGCATAGTAGGCTTGGACATGCTAGTGTTCATGTTTTAGATCACATGACTAGGCAGGAGCTTGTTTTAGGAGTGCCTAGGATTCATAGTAACTCACAGGTGTGTGACACTTGTTTAGTTGGTAAACAGGTTAGAAGTTCCTTTCCAAAGGAATCTGTTTACAAAGCTAAGAACCCTTTAGAACTTGTGTCTATGGACTTATGTGGCCCTATAACACCTAGAACCAGAACTGGCATAAGGTACTTCATGTTACTTGTTGATGAGTTTTCAAGATATATGTGGGTGTATTTCTTGAAGAGTAAAGATGAAGCTTATGAGAATTTTAAGAAGTTTAGGTTGGAGATTGAAGGTAAGTTGGGGTATAAGATTAAATCACTAAGATCAGATAGGGGAGGAGAGTTTACCTCTCATGAGTTTAGTGATTACTGTGATCAAAATGGTATAACTAGGTTGCTGACAACACCGTACTCACCTCAACAGAATGGCACTGTTGAGAGGAGAAATAGATCAATCATGAATATGACTAGGTGCTTGTTGCAGGATATGAATGTACCAAAGATTTACTGGGCAGGGGGAGTTAGACATGCAGTATATATTCAAAACAGGCTGCCCACTAAGAGTTTAAAGAATACTACCCCATATACTGAAATCAAGAATAGAAAGCCTAATCTAAGTCATCTCAAGGTTTTTGGGTGTGTAGGGCATGTCAAAACTCTTGGCCCTGATGTTAGGAAGTTAGATGCCAGGAGTAGCAAGATGGTATATTTTGGGGTACAGGAAGGAACAAAAGGCTACAGAATGTTAGATGTTGAAAAGGGTAAAATTGTCATAAGTAGAGATGTGCAATTTGAGGAGAACAGGCAGTGGACCTGGGATAGTTCTAGGATAGCTGACCATGTTGAGAGACAGGAGACTAGTTGGAACTCTACATTTGAGGTTGTTAATCTAGAAGGAAATGGACCTGAGGTAGATACTTATGATAATCCTGAGCACAGTGGGTCAGAAAGTGAGAATGACACAGGTGATATGCAGGAACATGATGACTTAGTAGAACCACAGGGGCTGGGGGAACCTTCTAGGAGGTCTGATAGAGTTAGGAGAGTCCCTAGTCATTTGAAAGATTATGTGTTGGATAATAGGCTAAGACAGCAGGAGCAAACACAGGAAATAGTTGATCAGGTTGCTTTGTTATTAGTGCAGGAAGAGGAGCCAAAGTCTTATAGTGAAGCTGCTAAATATAGTGAATGGATCAATGCTATGAAGGAAGAGTTGGGTGCTATTGAAAGGAACAAAACCTGGCAGTTATGTGACCCACCAAAAGGGTGTAAGCCTATAGGACTTAAGTGGTTATTCAAAGTTAAAAAGGATGCTAAAGGCAATGTTACCAAGTATAAAGCTAGATTGGTAGCAAAAGGTTATGTCCAGCAACTAGGAATTGACTATGAAGAGGTATTTGCCCCTGTAGCTAGGATGGAGACAATTAGAATCATTTTGGCACATGCTGCTGCAATGAAGTGGAAGGTATATCACTTAGATGTGAAAGCAGCATTTCTGCATGGGAATTTGCAGGAGGAAGTGTATGTAAAGCAGCCTGATGGTTTTGAGGAAAAGGGACAAGAAAGTAAGGTTTATAAGCTATCGAAAGCTCTTTATGGGCTTAAGCAAGCTCCTAGAGCCTGGAATTTGAGACTGAATGAAGTTCTGAATGAGTTAGGCTTCAGGAGATGTAGGCATGAGCAAGCTGTGTACACTAGGTTTAGAGGTGATTCAGTTGTGATTGTAGGAGTCTATGTAGATGATTTACTTGTGACAGGAAGTAGCAAGGCAGAGGTTGATTTGTTTAAGAAGCAAATGTGTGATAAATTTGATATGACAGATCTAGGAGAATTGTGTTACTACTTAGGCATAGAAGTAAATCAATCTGAAATAGGCATAGAGATAAAGCAATCAGCTTATGCATTGAAGATTTTGAAATTAGCAGGCTTAGAGGACTGTAATGAGGCTAGAATCCCAATGGAACCAGGTTTGAGATTAAGCAAAGAAGAGGGTGGTGAGGTTGTGGATGCTTCAAGCTATAGGAGGTTAGTGGGTTCATTAAGATACTTAACTCAGACTAGGCCTGATATCACTTATGCTGTGAGTTATGTGAGTAGATTTATGCAAGAGCCCAGGGAAGCTCATCTTAAAGCTGTTAAGCATATTGTAAGGTACATTAAGGGAACAGTGAATTATGGTTTGCTGTATAAGCTTGGTACCAGTGGAGATTTAGAAGGGTTTAGTGACAGCAACCATATGATGGATATGGATGATGGGAGGAGTACATGTAACACCCGAGTTTCAATTTAGGAAAATAACATTAAAACGTTAGCTTAGAATTTAGGTCCCAGAAAAATTTCCGTTAATTAACGTCGTTAAAACGTGCGAATCACCCAAACGACATGATAATTGCTTTTAATACAAGTATCTAGTGTTTTAGCACCATTACGATTTACAAAAACAACGCCGATGTCAACGGTCTTCGAGTGTTCGGTTCTTGGACTTGTTTATGGAATCCAGTCCCGCACATCCCCTACCTGCATTCAGCTTAAACCCATTAGTAATAAACATATTGGATGCAAGAAACGACATTGAACTAACAAACGAGGACAATTTTCAACATTTTGAACCACCTCCACCGTAGCTTACGCCAGCCACCGTAAGCTACGGTGGCCCTGGCTAGGCTACGGTGGCCAGGCGCTGTGGTACGGTGGGGTTTTCTCATCAGGGGCCACCGTAAGCTACGGTGGCACCGTATGCTACGGTGGCACCTGGTGGAACACCCCCTTTTTCTTGCCTTTTTGCATCTGAAATCTATCCGGGGTAACCCCCAAGCATTCCTTTCGAACCTGCAATGTAACGCGAGTCTAATAACACGACTTTTACGGCAATTACCAATTGTCAAAACATATAACCCATTAAAACCACCCAACGGGTCTAACTCAACTATATTATACACATATTTCTACATACGGCTTAGTTACCAAAATTCCTTTTATCGACCCATTGGTCACCATTGATGCTTTGGGCCAACGCATGAGGATTCAATAATCCTTAAGGCCTCAACATCGCTTGGTGTTCTAATTAGACACCCATAGGTTTAACAATCGTCCTTATGAACCTTCTTGTTAAACCGTTACCTTTACATGAACCAACGTTACCCATTGTGCCATCCCTTGGCTAGCCATGACTACTACAAGTCACTTCACTAGCTCAAGTGTGTATTTATCAACCAAACATATAGTCAATTTAATGGCAACATATACAACGAAATTCTTATTCATAATAACATGTAGGAATACGTTACAAACAACTTCCTACGATCTCACAATTATCATGGTTTATATAAACCATTACGCTAACATCTAACACTTAGCCCATCATAGTGATTAATTTAGGTCATTACTCATTAACATGCTTGACCCGTTAACATGAATCCGACGATTCATATTTTCCACCATTAACACATTATCCCATAATTATGGTTCCTATATACCATTTAGCACCCATGTATCCATACCGTACAAGGTTCAACATTATACATCTAAGATGTCATCATGTAACCTTGTTTAGGCACGTCATCAATTAGTTAGAGTTCAACTCTACTTAAACTATTTCATATCTTGTCAACCGTGAACAAATTTAACGCTTTACTTGTCAATTTGCATCGTATAATATTATAACATTAACGGGTAATATAATAAATGTGTAACATAACATAGATGTTACCTCGTGAGCTTTATCCATAAGTACCGGTTTCCATTTGAGTTGCCTCCGCTTGCTTGCCTAAAGTGGACTCAATTCCCTGTTTGATTCGTGAGACAACATAATCATCAATATATGTATATATATATATATATATATATCACATTTTCCACATTCTAGTACATGAATCATTTAGTTATATAAATCTAAAGATTCACATCTCACGACATCAATTCACTAAATATCTTAGGGTGGTACTTGCTGTCCAACCCTTGTTCAAGCCACCATTTGACCCTTTTAACAGCTGAATCGACCCAACATGTTCAAACATAAAACGTAGTAGACTCATAGAGCTTTCCAAGCATATAAAATACACATTTTTCCGAGTTATGGTTGATTTTATACGATTTTTCTAAAAACAGGACAGCAACCATAATTTTTCCCAAACAGCATGCTGGAAAATTAAGTGACCATATTAACGGGTCATTTTGACCCATTATATAACATATTCAGTTTCTGGTGTTCAAATACAAAATGTAGTATTAAGAACAAGCTTTTTAATCGTATATTATACACCCTAAACGGACATACGAGGGATCTTATATGACACTTACAAAACAGCCCCACGACTAGCTTTTCATCTTTTCATGGTTTTATAAAATTTCATTTAACACATGATACAAACATGAACTTCACAACTTGTACACATTCTTACTTCCTGGCTTCTAGTAGTTCATAATACTACAATTAGCCTCTAGTGTCAATACTCCACATCACGACTTCGCATTTAGCATCAATTTACACTAGTTAACTAACACAATAATCATTCAAGCATTTAATCGAGCACTTGGTGTGCATCTAGATAATATGATAAATTCAACCTACTTTGACATAGGTTTAATTCCCATAATTTGCACAACAAGGTTTTACAACTATGTTTCTCATTTGCATGCGTCAATTAACTAGTACGAGTGAACCAACACATACAATTTCACTAACTAACAACATGGAACCCCCAAATCTTAGCCTCCAAGGCTAAAATTCGTAACCTATGGCTCACCCTACCAAAACTTGGTGTTTTGGTCACCAATTCTAGCATTCTTGGGTCTAATACACCACATAATCATTCTATAACACATTAGACTAAAAATCGCAGCCCTAATCCTCATAATTTGCCATGGATTTGAGACTTATACATGCATAGAGTTGGGGCTACTTACTTGACCAAAGTCTCTAATAGTTAAAGAAGGTTCTAAGCTTCCAATTCATGGTTTCCCATCACCAAAATCGCAGCCTTCCCCTCCAATTGAGCAAATTTTGAGCTAGGACATGAAGGAGGAGGAGATGTCTTTCTCCAGGTCGCAATCCACGACCTCCTCTCCTTTTCTTTTGTATTTTATTTATTTCACTTTTAAGTTATTACAATCTAGGCCCCTCCACTTAGACCTTGTTTTAGTTTTTTTTTTTTAACTAAAACATAAATATACTCATTAGACCCTAAGGTTTTACATAACTATTATTTATAACAAGAATTGGGGGTTTAACGTCCCTCGTTACTTATTTTAACATGCTACGTAACAATATACCCGATTTAAAAATCGGGATGTTACAAATCTACCCCCCTTAAAGAAGGTTTCGTCCCCGAAACCTATTCCAGGTCTTAGTCACCTAGGGACATCACCATAGTCTTTATAAAGACTACGGTTGCAACAGTAACCTTATATTCAATGGTTACCCATAAAAAAAATTCACAATGTGTATATATTTAGGCCCACCTAAATATGTATCCAATATGTCTCTATTACTGTTTAGCCTTCGCTACGGACTAGTCAACGACTGTATTTTTATGGCCAATTTATGGTCATTACTAATGTCCCTTGTAATCCTAGGAACTTGACTAAACGGGTTTGAGTTGTTACATTTACCAACTCCGAATTAGTCATCATACGTTTATTTCTTGCTTTTACCCGCCCCGTAGGATAGTACTAGCATGATAACTTTTTGTTATCCTTTATCTTCCCCATTTAACATGTTCAGGAGTTCACAGTTTATAACTCCACGTGTCATTTATGGTCAAAGTTCTAATGACTAATGTCATAACCTTGCTAATCAAGCATCAAAATTTCAAAAAAAATCACCCTCTCCGTAAGAGGTTCTATCGCTAATGTAATAACATTCGTACCTTAGTGTCATCACAAACCTGCGTATACAGCTTCCTTGCTCATGTTTACCTTGACGATTATCCTAGTTGGAATCTCGTCTCGCGGCTTTCCTGCTAGTTGTGTCCTTGCACAGTCAATCTGTACATACACATGTTAAGCAGTATAACAATATTTACAAGTGTTTAGCATGTCACTTGCCGTTTACATTTCACATTCAATAATGTAGTACATTTTTATTGGATGATTCCTATGACTCTAAAAGCCATTTATACCATCCCATAACCCTTTTTAGGTTTACACTGTTCCATTTATTACAATTCAACATGTCACGCATTGATCTATTCTTGGCTCATACACTAGCCTTTAGCATTTATCACTTTAATTATGATTCATTTGAGTCATTTACACATTAACATACATGTATTCATCAAGCCATGGCTCCTAAGAGTCACTTAGCTATTTCATGTCAATATAGACCTTAACTTTCTTGCCTTATCATTATTGGCACAATTCCTATGAATTGTTTATCATTCAATTGTCAATTAATCTATGGTTATGGTTCCTATGAACCATTTATTGTTCATTTGACACGTTGGCATATTAACATATTCTTGTGTTTCTATGGTTCTTTTGAACCATTTAGCTAGCAATCAACAAATAATCAGCATTATGATCCCTACGGATCATTTCTAAATAATTTAACATATGGACATGGTTCATACTAAACATTAATCAATCACATAACATTTGAGCATGTAATCATGGTTCTTACAAACCATTACTTGTTCACTACACCTCGACATGTATTTAAAAAATTTTGAGGATACTTACTTACATAGAAATCCTTTATGAGTCTTCGGGAGCAGTCGCTTCTAGCGTCCGCCCTACTTTCACAATCATCTATGCTCGTGGGTCTCACCCAAGTAGTTGGGTTGATCACCCACCTAGTAGATGCTAGTCATTAAAGACGTATATAGTAACCAATATATTTCAGCATTAGGGTTTTCCATGTGTTTAATCAAGTACTCTTTACCTTTTGTTAATCAACAAATAGTTTCATAAGGTTACGGGTTTCTAGCATGTGCAATACACCTTTTCCCTTTATCCCTCATTTCCATTTTAAAAATTTAATCAATTCTAGACTTGGGTTTTATCCCGAGTCACTTTTAAAAAAAAAATCAATCACATTATATAAATTCGATATCTTTTAACCATCTATGATATCACATATTAAACGTAATGTAACCGTCCCAACGGTTTTATTGATTAATAGCATGTAACCATTTCAACTCATTAGTTCCATGGTTATTAGTTGATCCTTCCTTATAACAATTTCATATAAGGTTCTATCCTTACACATGTGAAGGTGTTCCAATGTAATCTTAATTCAATTTAACGGCTTCACGACCCTAGGGAGGGTCGTTCTTCACCAATTACCCCATTCATTATATTGGTTTCACGGCTCCTAAAGAGTCGTTCTTCACCAATTTCCATACACACATTTCAATTTCAAATTATGACCTCATGGGTCCAACCACTTCCTTATAACTCGATTTAGACACACGTGTATGCATTATCGTTTATCAAAATGTAATCCAAGTTGGGTAGTCTCACCTGGTTGTACCTTGGAGCTTGCCTATTTATGCATTTGAAAGCATACGGATCATTCACTATCCTTCCACTTTCTCGGAGGCAATTCTCCTACAACATTCAAGGTGTCAAAATAAACCACATCTAGAGCTTTCCTTTCCTCATTAACATCATCATTTTCACGTTTCAAGATACAACATTGCCAAATTAAATATCACAATGCTATCTTGTTACCTTTACATATACTATTCGAGATACAACATTGCACAATTACTTGTCGCCATGTTATCTCGTTACGATTACAATTTTCCATTCAAGACACAACAATGCACCATTGACTCGTCACAATGTTATCTTGTTACCTTTACATATACTATTCGAGATACAACATTGCACAATTGCTTGTCACAATGTTACCTCGTTACGTTTTCAATTTTTATTAAAGATACAACATTGCACAATGGACTTGTCACAATGCTATCTTGTTACCTTTACATATACTATTCGAGATACAACATTGCACAATTACTTGTCACAATGTTACCTCGTTACATTTTCAATTTTTATTCAAGATGTTACAATGCACTTTAACTCGTTACAATGTCATCTTATTATCAAATAATCTCACGGATTTATACGAGGTATTTTGCCTTAGCATTAACCCATTTCTATATGTCCCTAACATTTACAAAATTCACGGTTCTAGCGCTTACAATCTTCCGTGCTATTCACAACTATGCCACGATATGCAAACTTTTACTCACCTGGATTCCCGATCAAGCTTGAACCGAACACTCTTCCCGTACCTCGAGCTCGGAGTTTGAGTTCAAGCACCTTTCGCGTACTTGAATCCCTCAAACTACAGCTCTGATACCAACTTGTAACACCCGAGTTTCAATTTAGGAAAATAACATTAAAACGTTAGCTTAGAATTTAGGTCCCAGAAAAATTTCCGTTAATTAACGTCGTTAAAACGTGCGAATCACCCAAACGACATGATAATTGCTTTTAATACAAGTATCTAGTGTTTTAGCACCATTACGATTTACAAAAACAACGCCGATGTCAACGGTCTTCGAGTGTTCGGTTCTTGGACTTGTTTATGGAATCCAGTCCCGCACATCCCCTACCTGCATTCAGCTTAAACCCATTAGTAATAAACATATTGGATGCAAGAAACGACATTGAACTAACAAACGAGGACAATTTTCAACATTTTGAACCACCTCCACCGTAGCTTACGCCAGCCACCGTAAGCTACGGTGGCCCTGGCTAGGCTACGGTGGCCAGGCGCTGTGGTACGGTGGGGTTTTCTCATCAGGGGCCACCGTAAGCTACGGTGGCACCGTATGCTACGGTGGCACCTGGTGGAACACCCCCTTTTTCTTGCCTTTTTGCATCTGAAATCTATCCGGGGTAACCCCCAAGCATTCCTTTCGAACCTGCAATGTAACGCGAGTCTAATAACACGACTTTTACGGCAATTACCAATTGTCAAAACATATAACCCATTAAAACCACCCAACGGGTCTAACTCAACTATATTATACACATATTTCTACATACGGCTTAGTTACCAAAATTCCTTTTATCGACCCATTGGTCACCATTGATGCTTTGGGCCAACGCATGAGGATTCAATAATCCTTAAGGCCTCAACATCGCTTGGTGTTCTAATTAGACACCCATAGGTTTAACAATCGTCCTTATGAACCTTCTTGTTAAACCGTTACCTTTACATGAACCAACGTTACCCATTGTGCCATCCCTTGGCTAGCCATGACTACTACAAGTCACTTCACTAGCTCAAGTGTGTATTTATCAACCAAACATATAGTCAATTTAATGGCAACATATACAACGAAATTCTTATTCATAATAACATGTAGGAATACGTTACAAACAACTTCCTACGATCTCACAATTATCATGGTTTATATAAACCATTACGCTAACATCTAACACTTAGCCCATCATAGTGATTAATTTAGGTCATTACTCATTAACATGCTTGACCCGTTAACATGAATCCGACGATTCATATTTTCCACCATTAACACATTATCCCATAATTATGGTTCCTATATACCATTTAGCACCCATGTATCCATACCGTACAAGGTTCAACATTATACATCTAAGATGTCATCATGTAACCTTGTTTAGGCACGTCATCAATTAGTTAGAGTTCAACTCTACTTAAACTATTTCATATCTTGTCAACCGTGAACAAATTTAACGCTTTACTTGTCAATTTGCATCGTATAATATTATAACATTAACGGGTAATATAATAAATGTGTAACATAACATAGATGTTACCTCGTGAGCTTTATCCATAAGTACCGGTTTCCATTTGAGTTGCCTCCGCTTGCTTGCCTAAAGTGGACTCAATTCCCTGTTTGATTCGTGAGACAACATAATCATCAATATATGTATATATATATATATATATATATATCACATTTTCCACATTCTAGTACATGAATCATTTAGTTATATAAATCTAAAGATTCACATCTCACGACATCAATTCACTAAATATCTTAGGGTGGTACTTGCTGTCCAACCCTTGTTCAAGCCACCATTTGACCCTTTTAACAGCTGAATCGACCCAACATGTTCAAACATAAAACGTAGTAGACTCATAGAGCTTTCCAAGCATATAAAATACACATTTTTCCGAGTTATGGTTGATTTTATACGATTTTTCTAAAAACAGGACAGCAACCATAATTTTTCCCAAACAGCATGCTGGAAAATTAAGTGACCATATTAACGGGTCATTTTGACCCATTATATAACATATTCAGTTTCTGGTGTTCAAATACAAAATGTAGTATTAAGAACAAGCTTTTTAATCGTATATTATACACCCTAAACGGACATACGAGGGATCTTATATGACACTTACAAAACAGCCCCACGACTAGCTTTTCATCTTTTCATGGTTTTATAAAATTTCATTTAACACATGATACAAACATGAACTTCCCAACTTGTACACATTCTTACTTCCTGGCTTCTAGTAGTTCATAATACTACAATTAGCCTCTAGTGTCAATACTCCACATCACGACTTCGCATTTAGCATCAATTTACACTAGTTAACTAACACAATAATCATTCAAGCATTTAATCGAGCACTTGGTGTGCATCTAGATAATATGATAAATTCAACCTACTTTGACATAGGTTTAATTCCCATAATTTGCACAACAAGGTTTTACAACTATGTTTCTCATTTGCATGCGTCAATTAACTAGTACGAGTGAACCAACACATACAATTTCACTAACTAACAACATGGAACCCCCAAATCTTAGCCTCCAAGGCTAAAATTCGTAACCTATGGCTCACCCTACCAAAACTTGGTGTTTTGGTCACCAATTCTAGCATTCTTGGGTCTAATACACCACATAATCATTCTATAACACATTAGACTAAAAATCGCAGCCCTAATCCTCATAATTTGCCATGGATTTGAGACTTATACATGCATATAGTTGGGGCTACTTACTTGACCAAAGTCTCTAATAGTTAAAGAAGGTTCTAAGCTTCCAATTCATGGTTTCCCATCACCAAAATCGCAGCCTTCCCCTCCAATTGAGCAAATTTTGAGCTAGGACATGAAGGAGGAGGAGATGTCTTTCTCCAGGTCGCAATCCACGACCTCCTCTCCTTTTCTTTTGTATTTTATTTATTTCACTTTTAAGTTATTACAATCTAGGCCCCTCCACTTAGACCTTGTTTTAGTTTTTTTTTTTTAACTAAAACATAAATATACTCATTAGACCCTAAGGTTTTACATAACTATTATTTATAACAAGAATTGGGGGTTTAACGTCCCTCGTTACTTATTTTAACATGCTACGTAACAATATACCCGATTTAAAAATCGGGATGTTACAGTACATCTGGTGATGTATTCTTTTATAACAGGGCTGCAGTTTCATGGCACTCACAGAAACAGAAAACAGTAGCATTATCTAGTTGTGAAGCTGAGTTTATGGCTGCAACAGCTGCTGCTTGTCAGGCACTTTGGTTATCTAGATTCCTGGAAGAATTAACAGGTAAGAAGCATGAGAAAGTGAAGCTTTTTGTGGATAACAAGTCAGCCATAGCTTTGATGAAGAACCCAGTGTTTCATGGGAGATCCAAGCACATTAATTTGAGGTTCCACTTCATCAGAGAGTGTATTGATAGAGGACAAATTGAAGTTGAGTTTGTGAGAAGTGATCAGCAGAAAGCTGATGGTCTTACAAAATCTCTTGCTAGGAATAGGTTTGCAGAGATGAGAATGCAGATTGGAGTTAAAGAACACTTCAAGTTCAAGTGATGGTGGGAGTTCAACACATCATATACACAAATCTATGGATCCCTGGTGTATGCTGCTAATGTTGGATTGTTACTAATTGAATTTGAAGCTGCAGAGAGATGAAAGAATGAAGAAATTAAGTGTCTCAGAATTAGGGAGGAGAATGTTGGAGTTATTAACACTTGTTAATAACTTTGGGCCTTAAATGTAATTCTGAGAATATTGTAGGGACTGGAATTGTAAATTTGTTTGAAAGTTTGTTACCGGTTGTTAAAGCTGATTAGGTATACTTAAGCAGTGAGATTAGGATATAGTTATTCAGCTTTTCAATTGTATTTTTTTTGTATGTTCTTCATTCAATTTCTAATAAGAATTCTCTCTGGATTTGTTCTAAATTCGTCTATGATATCGATTGAAAACTTCATTTCCATCATACAGTTGTAGCCTAAATTTAGGAAAAGGTCATTCTCATGTAACGTGAGAAATCCACTATAATAAAATTGGATTGTGTTTAGGTGATCAATGCTAATTCATTTGAACATTACAATATAATAGATTTATAATTCATTAGAAAAAAAAATTATAAAGTTTTTTTATGTTTTCTTTAACGGCGCTTGGAACTCCCAAATCTCTAATACCAAAGTGAGTCTTCCTGAGAAGGATTGTGATCATCGATACTGGATTTGACGCTCCAGGCTTGACTCACCCAAAAACACCATAAGGAGGAAACTCACAACTTAGAAAAAAAACCAAAGCTTTAACCATCATCTCCATACCATAAGACCAAATGTATATAACTAGTTTTAGAGATGATCAAAGAGCTTGTAATTTGATTATATATGATAATGTATATAGTGGTGTCTCTTCTCATAAAGTTAAAGGTTGGAATTATGTAATGAACAATGTCACAATGATATAGTTTTTTTAAATATATTTAGATGAGTGTAGATTTGTCGCTATAAAAAAAAACTTAATATGGAGGTGATGAAATGGGTGATGTGTAATATAATTAAATGTTGCGACGCACACGTTTTACTCATGCCTATTGTATAACCGTGATGTTTTATTATATTTGTGTAAACGTTAAAAAGAGTCAACGACGTGAAATTAAAACCAAAATCACTTAAAATCTGTATAGCTTATTTTAAACGATGTAAAACAAAAATTAAAATCAATAAAAAAATACGATTTATTAAACAATTTAAAAACAATAAAAAAAATACTATAACACTATTTATTTAAGATTTTGTTATCTTTATACGTAGCTAAATGAGTTTAAAAGAGTAGTCTTATAAACCAAAGATAACCGCTTTTTCTCCATTATTTTATCGTTAACAAATATATAATACCATAAATGCCCACTAACATGTTACATATTTTCTCATTTATTTTGGTACTTATATTATTGTTATCTTAACTTTGGTGTGGCGGTGTCCCTAAATTCCAATGCATGTCCTCAACCCCATAGATGATATGTTCGGGGGCCTGTTAGGGTCGGACCAGTCGCTCTAGTTACGTAAAACTCGGGACCCAACGAGTGCACAAAATTATGAAACCTTGATACGCGGTTACAAAATTGCACGTCACGAGACCATCTAAAAAGCAACGCTTAACCACTAGAATTTTGGGCACTGTTGATTATGCGTTATATCATTTAGGAAAATTGGAATAGAATAATCCCAACTTTTAGGTATTGGCCTACAATAATCTCACTTTTCAATATAACCAACAACGGTCCCAACTTTCATCTAATTTATTTCTAATGGACCCGCCGCTAATTTTTTTTAACACCGTTAAGTGTATCCTTAGTGGCATGCTGACGTGTATTTTTTTTAATTTGTTTTAAATATTTATTCCATGGCATTTCCATATCATAATAATATTTTATTATCAATTAAAAAAAACAAATTTTATCACCTAAATAAACCTGGATCGTACAGGGGAAGAAAATGAATATCATAAAGTTGAAATATGCTTATTTAGGAAGATAAAACTATTGGACAAGATAAATTAAATTTGAAACAGCAGCAGTAGGGACGAAGAATCCGGCGACGGCGGAGGCCGAACCGGGTGCAGCGACCGGAGCTTCTTGAGCCGCCACATTACCGACGACGATCAACATAACAACCACGGCGGCGGAGAGCTTCATCTTCATGGATACCATTTCTTGCTGTGATTTTGAATGCAAAAAAACAAGGAATTTGAATGAATGTTTATTAGATCGTGTTTGACTTTTATAAAGTCAAACGGTGAGGTTTGAATCAGAAATTGGCTATCAATCTGAGTTTATTTGTTCGATTGATTCATCCCAGTAGTTTTATCTTGTCATCACGAATCTATTACAGTTTACGAAACTAATTTTGGTGAAGATTTACTAAAATTCAGAAAATTACAGTGGGTGTTCTTCAACCGAGTTCATCCATGGAGAATTTCTGTTCAGTCAACGATAGAACTCAAACTTACCTTCGTTTGATCTGGTTTTAGCATACGATTCCATTGATGCAACTAATTTAGAGTTTGGTTTAGTTTTTGCTGATCGTGACTTGAAGTTTTGGATAACTTTCTTAAGTTTTGGGTTATGTTCCTAATCTCATAATGGTGGGGTTTAGTTGCAGGTGGTGGTGGTGGTGACTGGTGGTGGCGGTGATGGTGGTGGGGTGGTGAAGTGGTGGTGTTGGGGGTGATGGTGGTTGGGGGATGGTGTTGTAAGGATGAAGATGATGTGGAAGGGGTTAAAAACAAAAAAAATTATATATAAATAAAAGAAATTCCAAATCAGCGCCACGTAAGCAAAAAAACTAACGGAGTTAATTTTTTTAACGTCGGGACCATCAGAAATAATTAAGTTAAAACTTGGGACCGTTGTGGGTTATATTGAAAAGTAGGATTATTGTAGGCCCAATACCCAAAAGTTGGGATTATTCTATTCCAATTTTCGTATCATTTTCAAGAAAAACATAGGTTTGGGAATGGGTTTTGCACTTTGTGTTAGAAATGTGCAGTCAGTAAAACAGTTTCTTTATAGTCGTAAGTAGTTAACTCATAACATTCTATACTTGTTTAGTTGTTTACTTATATACAATAATCTTTCATCCTAAAAGGATAAATATAAATATATCTAGATATGGGCCTAACCACACACCCAGCCCAGATCCACAACTGAAAAACAGGGCCATAAGGGCCCAAAACCGCTAATACTACAACTTTGGGCCTAATTTCTTGACTTATTTTCTTCAAGATTAAGCTTCTGAACTCGCTGGCGTAATCTTCTTCGATGATCATGAATCTTCCAAAGCCCATGTCCCAAAATCGTTGCGGAGTAAATCCCATGTGTGATCATTGGCGCTAAAATGTTGTTCGTCTGCAAAGAGGCCAAAATCGTCATTACAATAAACCAACCGAGTGATAAACATTGTAAAATATAAATAAGCGTTAAAGCCCGTTATGGGTTTAACCTAACGGGCTTAACCTTAAAGATTGGGAACCTTGTGTTACCTGGTTCCATTCAAATCCAAGGTAAAGAGCTAGAAGACCTTCAAGTAGTGGAGAATATATCTTCTTCATTTGTCTCCTTTCATACCAGGCTGTAGAATGTATACCATATATGAGCCAATAAAATAACAACTAAACGAGTAACACGGTAACATGTCAACTCTACTGGCAATTTCTGACATGACTCTTTAACACAACATTACACGATACAAAGTTAAATGGGTTAGTGTTAGAGGTAAATAGGTTCGGGTCATAAACGGGCCAACACAAATAGAAGGTGTCTAACTGGGTTCCACCTGGTTCGGGTCATAAACGGGCCAGCACAATTAAAAGGCGTCTAAATGTGTTCCAACTGCTTAAGCTGTTATGACACGTATAACACGTTTTAAATTATAGTGTAAAATAAGTTACTAGGTCATCACAACACGTTTAGGACCTGTTTATCAAAAGTATGTCGTTTTATAGGAAAATGGCAAAAGGTGATACCTGCAAAAAGCTTCTTCATTTCTTGACGACCAGAACGCGAACTCAAAACAGGTGCTACGACATAAGTAGGATCTGCAGCAAAAATAACGAGCAAATGTGTTATGAAAACGAATAAATGAGAGCGCAAAAGACACAAAAAACGAACCTTTTGGAGATGCGGCCACGTAATAAAGTGAACCCGTAAGTGCAGCTGTGATAACCGCGGCAAACGCTTGGGCAAATGGCACGAATGGAGGCAGCACCCCGGTCTACAAGTCACAGAAAATGGGTCAAATGCTGCCCTCAGTTTAGTTAACTTAACAGTTACCCAAAGGGTACAACACATGTTTTTGTTATAAAAAAATCAAGTTTTATATACAAAATGTCTATGAATTTTGGTGACCGAATAATAGACCCTCTTGACCCTCCCCTGAACCCGCTCGCACATTTTGTCGAATGTAAAAAACATAAGGGGAAAGTTGGAGTGATCATATACCAGTGCAGCCATTCCGGATGCATTCGTGACTAGATCGTTCCACCTCAAAAACACATCTGCTAACGCACCCTACAAAGTTTCAAACGAAGATCAAGAGACGAAAAACACTCGTGAAGTTTCCTATTATTCGAAGACTTGCTGAGCCAAGTGCCAACTCACCTGAACAGCAGCACGGTAAAATAGCTCCTCGCCAACTGAGCTCGCTGCAACGATCATTATAAACTGCAACATGTTTAACAACATTATCATTAGTTTCTAGGGATGTTCATGGTCCGCTTTCGGTGAGTTGACAAAAATTCCAGGTCATTAGGTATCTAGAATTTGGAATACATTCTCTATATATTGTAACCCAGTTATTCAGTAATATTATTCAGTATTCTAATATCTTTCACAAACACGCTGCAACTAGTCTTAATAATTACCTGCCATGGAGACATTCCATAGAAAAAGCTTCGCAACTCCTCATCTTCGACATCCCGTATTGCACGAGCATGAGGCGACACCTTCACAACTTCATCCTGCACAACACCAACCACATTAGTATCATCAATCTTTAGTCATCTATTATAACACATTAGAAATCTACAAAACTAGAGGTTACATATTATTTAACAAATTCACCATACGTCGAGTATAAACAGAAGGGCCATAATCGGTGGCGCAGCATATCCGAGTCCTTGCACAATTGCGTCTAAAGACAGAGAGTATCCTCCCGTACTATCGATTCCTGTCGTCGAACATATAAAGTTCCCTACCAAACCCATTGCCCCATAGATGCCTGTTTTCATATAGACAGGTTGCAAAATTAATCAATACTATATTTTCACTAATTTGTGAAATTAACCATCTATGAATTCCAGGTTTTGAGTGGTATTTTGTTAGGCATACACAATCATCTATGAATTGACAATGATGGCTAATAATCACTTTGAATTTGCAAGTCAAAATTAATCATTGCCAAACCCATTGCCCCATAGATGCCTGTTTTCATATAGACAGGTTGCAAAATGAATCAATAACATATATTCACTAATTTGTGAAACTAATCAGCTATGAATTCCAGGTTTTAAGTGGTATTTTGTTAGGCATACACAATCATCTATGAATTGATAATCATGGGCTCATGGCCAATAATCACTTTGAATTTTTTGGTCAAAAAAGTTGGCCAATTTTGGAAATTGACAGTATTTTTTACCCAAAAATGATGGCTTTGCATATTCACATAAACCCTACTACTTTTTCAAATTACAAACAAAATTGGGATCAATTGATGCTCATAAACCAGATCAAATCATCAGTTCAATTATAAAATGTAAAAAACCTCGATTGAAATCCTCAATCCACAAATAAAAAATTGCAGTTGAAAAGTTCTAATTTATCAATTACGGTTTAGGAAATTGATAGTATTTTACCTTAAAATGGTGTCAGATTCCAGTTCCAGCTAATTTTCAAATTACAAACAAAATTGGGATCGATTGATGCTCATAAACCAGATCAAATCATCAATTTAATGATAAAATCTACGAAACCTAGATTGAAATCCTTAATCCACAAAAAAATTGCAGTTGAAAAGTTCTAATTTATCAATTATGGTTGAAAAGGGGAAACTAACCAACTCCATAGCTGAGTCTAACAACCGCCCCAATTTTATCCCAAACAGGGAACTCTGCCTCCGGAAACCTCTGGTTAAATGTAGTTACCTCCATCGCAGAACCGGAGTATCCTCCCCCGGCGCCGGCGACTCCGGTGTTCCTTTCTCCGGCGTCGATCCCCTCACCGCCATTTCTCTCAACCGAAGCTCTTACTCTCACAGCTCTCTTTCCGCTTCTTCTTCGTGTGTTAAAAAGCTTCGGCAATCCGACAATAACTTTGTTGGAACAGTAAACGGAAGTCGTCGGAGTTGGGTTGTTGGCCGGAGCTCGGAACGACATCGGAAAGTCCATGAAACCGTTGGAATCAATACATAATAGAATGATGATGATGAAGAGGAGAAGGAGGGGTTTTATTTTGGGGTTTTGTGATTGAAGAATTTGTGGGCGGAAGAGTTGATGGAAGTTTTGGATCCACAGAATCTGAGAACTGATGATGAAGACATGGACGGTGAGGAATGGAGGAGGTGGGGCCCTTGTGGTCCTACGAGTTTGAGCTCATATCGTCAAGAATCTAAGGGAGGGGGGAGTGGTAGGATTTTTAGGATTTTGAAGAATGGGTTGTAGCCAATAGGAGAGTGCCACGCAGGAAAGAGAAAAAGAAAGAATTTTGAAGAATTTTGAAGGATTTTGGGAGGGAGTGGTGAGGATTATGAAGAATTGTATGTTAATTTATTTTAATGTTTTTGAGTTATATATATTTTGTAATTAGTTTTAAAACACTATATTTATTTTATAAAAACACTACATTTATTAAAAAAAGACATTACATTAAAATAAAAAAAGACATTACATTAATTAAAATAAAAAGACAATACAATACAATAAAAAAAAACTACTCCTCAATTTCCGCCTCAGTTAAAATAACCTCGACGTTCTCTTCAATGTGCATCTTGATATCATGTCGAAGTTGGAAGTGTGTCTCCGCATCTCGTAACTCCGAAATGATATTCGGATCAACGTTCACATTAACGGGAGGGTCTCTGATATGCACTGGTGATATCGCTTTCCCTTCATCCTTTAGAATCATGTTGTTTAAAATAATTACCGCATATATGATTCTTGCAACTTTCTCTCTTGTCATTGCTCGGGCACCCCGTAGGAGTATCCTCCACTTACCTTTCAAGGTACCAAAAAAGCGTTCGACGTCCTGTCTTGCCGCCTTTTGAAGCTTGTTGAATCTTTTGTCAATTAGATCAACCGGATGATTATATGCCTTCACAAAGGTGGACCAAGTTGGGTAGATACCGTCTGCAAGGTAGTATCCCCTCTTGTATTGACGACCGTTAACAACAAATGGACACCTTGGAGCAATCCCGTGCAACTCATTAGTAAACAATGGCGATTGGTTCAAAACATTGATATCATTGTTTGAACCTGCAACACCAAAGAACGCGTGCCAACACCAACGATCCTGTGATGCTATGGCTTCAAGCATGATGGTTGGGTACTTGTGGTCACCCCGATGAAACTGCCCTCGAAATTTTTTTGGGCAATTTCTCCAGTCCCAATGCGTGCAGTCAATACTGCCTAACATGCCGGGCAAACCATGATACGAATCGTGTGCCTGATATAAAAGTGCAATATCGTGGCTAGTTGGGGCACGTAAAAACTCATCTTTATATAATAGACAAACAGATGTAACAAAATGATCAAGTGTTGGACGTCGGCAACTATCTTTAAAAATAATCGTTTCGACATCCGAAACCTATCGTTAAACACCTCCTCGTTGTAGACCGAATCCTCATCGAAGTAGTGTCTCATAAGTCGGTCTCTAGCTTCGATACGTTGTCGGTAAACATATTGTCTTTGTTGTGGCGGCCGATGTATTTGTTGCTCGTGGGCCGCTACAACTAATTCGAGGAAATTAGTATCTTCATCGTTAGAGTCCGATGATTCTTCAGAACTGGTTGGGAGGTTGGGTATGTTGAATGGAAACCGATCCATTTTGAATAATATGTGGGAGGATAAATGAGAGAAATGTGAGAGAATGATAGATGAGAGAAATGTGAGAGTGAGTTAGTGATAATGTATGTATATATATATATTGAAAAAAAAAAAGGAAAATTTTTTTTTTTTAATTAATAGAGCCGTTCAACGGCTAGAAGTACATGGGGAACCCCACTTGCCGATCGGCGAGATGTAGATGGAATCTTTGTTTTTTGCCGTTGCCGATCGACCGGCGGCGGTGTTTGCCGCCAAGAATTTCGGCGCCGCGGCTTTTTTGCCGCCCACTCCGTCCCCCCTAAATGGCCAATTGGAAATACAGTTCGAGATAATGGTGTGATTTCTGCCTATAAATCCTTAAACAAAGAGTATAGGAGTCCTGCTATTCGCACCGGCTCATTTATGATTCTGCACCGGCCCTAAACGGGGCATGGAGGTCTCCATGGGGCGTATCCGTCACATCTTAATTAATGAAGCAGCAGGTTGCCAATTTTGGTAACTTATAGTTTTTTTTTTCCCTTTTTTTCCTAACACTTTAACACTTTTTCTAACACAACATTTTTACTAACTCTTTTTTTAACACAACTTTTTTACTATCTCTTTTTCTAACACAATTTTTTACTTTTTTTTTTTATAGAAAACCCTTGTTTTATAACAAAATCATATTTTACAACCTTAGTCAAACACTATAAACCGTATAACACGATATTTGTTACTCGTACTATTTGCTCGTTGCTCGTTTGACCTTTTTAAAAAATAATACTCGTTATATGTTACTCGTTAGTCGTACTTTTTGCTTGTTGCTCGTTTTTCCTTTTTAAATAATAAAACTAGTTATTTGTTACTCGTTACTTGTACTCATCATATTTTCCTTTTTATTTTAATAACGTGTCGTATAAGTTTATAGTGACTATTACGACGTTAAATTTTCTAAAACAATAACCAACGAAACAAAACAAATTATACAAGCGGCCCGTTTAACTTGTCCACGGATCTGTTTGGTATGGTTGGTGGAGACCTAAACGGGACGTTTGTGTGTTCTAAATTTTTGCTTTTTGGTGTATTTAACCCGTATATTGATACGTATACACTCATATACATACATATATTCATATACATGTATAGGTACATTCATATACGCGTATTTAACCCGTATACGCTCATATACACGTATCGATACACATGAATTTATTGATATAAATAGTTATTGTATATTATATTTGCACTAAAACAAGATTTTACATTATCAATTGGTCATCTCTAATATTATATTTCGCACATATCGATTTTACATTAACCCGTATACGCTCATATACACGTATCGATACACATGAATTTATTGATATAAATAGTTATTATATATTATATTTGCACTAAAACAAGATTTTACATTATCAATTGGTCATCTCTAATATAACATGAATTTTGGCGTATTTTACCCGTATATTGACGCGTATTTAACCCCTATACGCTCATATACACGTATAGATACACATGAATTTATTGATATAAATAGTTATTATATATTATATTTGCACTAAAACAAGATTTTACATTATCAATTGGTCATCTCTAATATAACATGAATTTTGGTGTATTTTACCCGTATATTGACGCGTATTTAACTCGTATACGCTCATATACACGTATCGATACACATGAATTTATTGATATAGATATTTATTATATATTATATTTGCACTAAAACAAGATTTTACATTATCAATTGGTCATCTCTAATATAACATGAATTTTGGTGTATTTTACCCGTATATTAACCCATGTATTTAACCCATGTATTTTACCCGTATTTTACATTATCAATTAGTCACTGGAAAAGCTAAATGGGGCGGGGAGATCTCCATGCCACGTTTGACAGAGAATCTTGACTGAGTGGATGGGATTGGACTGGGCACACAGATTTTGTCGTGTACAGAACCCTAAATGGGGCGCTGAGGCCTAAACCCCCCGTTTAGGACCGGTGCAAGGAAAATTTTTTCCGGTGCGAATAGAACATGGCTAAACAAAATCTACTAATTTTTCTTTTATGTAAACATAGGACAATAAATTATATAACGTTGATTTTAACGAGTATTGTCGGGATAAATGATGTGATGTTCGATTGAAAGGTAGTGAGTTTGATTTTTAAACAAAGTTTAGAGTGTGAATAGTTCTTCGGTCTCATTTGTCCACTTGTTCATGTGTGTTTTTTTTAACGGCTAATTTTTATTTCTACTCCAATTTTCACCATCTTAAGGTTTGAATCTTGGTCTTTTACCAAAGAGGCTTCGCCCCTTACCACTAGGCTACAACCTAAGTGACCACTTGTTCATGTGGTTATTTGTCACTCGTTCACTTATGAACTCTCACATTAATATATTATTAATTCATAAAACTCTACTAAAAAAACTGAATAAATAATGCATAACCATGACTCAGTATATATAGACTAACCCTAATTTGATAGCCAAGACATTACGATAATAAATACTAGATAACAGGAAACTAAATCAAATTTGGCAAACTTGCCAAATTAACTTTGGTTCTCAACTTCACCAAGGCCCTAAAATTACCTCCGACATCCCCACCGCCGCCCCCCTCCCCCCCCCCCCCTAATTTCTAAACCATCATAGGAAAGTCTTATGCATCTTTGTGAAGTTGATCCGCATAGTTTTTGTATGAGATATTTTGATTTCTCATAACTTTGTATAACCCAATCCAAGCAAGACTAACCACCCTTATAGTCTAGGTTTGGTCTTCTTATTTGGTTTATTTGCCAACGGTAACCACGACTTAGTTATCTGAATGATCACGCATCTTTACCTCCATTTTCTTTAGTTATACGTGAATGGTGTAACTTTTTTCAGTATTGAATCTAGTATCACAGGTCAGTATTGAATCTAGTATCACAGGTCAGGTATGATTTTCAACTTAAAATCAAAATCTGATTTTTTTTTTAATCAACCAAGAAAATCGAGCAAGTCTTCTGATTCAATAATCTAGTCGCTAATCTGGTTATTAATATTATCGCTAATCCGGCTTTGCCAACGAAAAGATTCAACCAGACTGAATCTTTTACGATGATAATAATATTCTGGTCGCAAATATTGTCTATACCCATTCTAGTTGATAAAATGCAAATAAGAACAAGGAAATATTGTGAATAACTCTCATTTGAATATTATCATCGATTCGGAAAACTCTCTCAAAAACCAAATCCATGATGTCTAACTAAATTCATAATGTCTAAGAGAGACTTGGTATATATAGACTAACCTAAATTGATAGCAAAAGATTGCATAACAAATTTACTAAGCTTTTTTTTTCGAACGACATGCAGTCAACTTGTGAGCTCAACGAGATCTTGAACTGAACAAATTTACTAAGTAATAGGAAACAAACCCAAATTTGACCGACTTGCCAACTTTAGTCCTCAACTTCACCGACTTGTGAACTCGGGTCCTAAAATTATAACCAACAGATTACACTACTGAGATTGCCCTTGAAAACGAAAATGAAAGTTGGGGTGATGTTGTTATATAATTGATCATAGTACGAATCATTATCAGCCAATAAGTCGTAATATATGTGGTTCTTTTAACCTGTTAAATAACTATTATGACTTATTAGTATTTTTTTAAACGTATATAATATGGTTTATACATAAGAGAATCGTAGGCAAGCTAACAAAATGTACATCACTATTAAAAAATTACATTTTACCCTTCCACCTTTCTCATTGTCTCCCATTCGATCCCCTCTGTTGTTGTTCCATGTTTTGTCCAAATTCTACAATATTTATAAATAGAGAGAATGGTGTTTTATGATTATAATCTAGCATGCATGTACAATACATTATGGTGTCGGTGTGTTCTTAGAGCATTCACAGCCCGTTCACTATAAATTATGTGAGTGTAATTCTTAAAATTTAAGGTTTGGTTGTAAATGGTTGTGAGTGGAGGAGAGAGAAACGATATTGAAAATCTGTATATTTGACAAAAAACTGCTAGTTCTATAAAATTTGAGGATTGGTTATGAGTGGAAGCAGTGGCGGATCCAGGAAAGAATATCAGGGGTAGCGGGGACTAACGGGGGTTCGGGGGTAGCGCCCCCGAAATTTTTTTTTAGGTAGTTAACGGGCTTTTAATCATATTTTTAAGAGGCTTTTAATCATATTTTTAAGTAAAAGCCATAAAATTTCTTCCAGGGGTCGCGAAAAATTCGTTTCAGGGGTCGCGAAAAACCGAAAACCTATAAAAAAAAAATTACACGTCGGGGTAAAAGTTCAGGGGTAGCGGGCGCTACCCCTGGGCCTTACTGGGTCCGCCCCTGAGTGGAAGAAAGAGAAAATAGTATAAAGATGTATTATTTAATTGTGGTTGTGAGTGGAAGAAAAGAAAAAATAATATAAAGAAATAAATTATAAGGATAAAGATGGGGAATGAGTTGTGAATGCTTTTAACTTATACGTAGCATGCATGTAGCAAGGGTTAAACTCGTTTGAACCAAAAAACTTATTATTTAAGGTTCTTGCAACAAAACTTAACGTAAAGAGGGCTCATACTTTGGTAATGGTTATTGATTTGTCTTAGTGATTTATGTTTTGATGATGAAAGCTTAGGACGTTAGTTTTTCTCACACTTACGTGGTTGATTAGAATGAAATTTTCCTTTCTAATAAAAGAAAGCCCGGAATAGAATTATCTAAAAACAAATAATAAATGTGAGAAATTATATAAGCCAATTAGAAAAGGTTTCTAAACCTAACAATTAGGTTGGCCGTTAGTGCAGAAATTTAGAAGTCGTGTATAAAGTAGGGTTTTTCTCGGTCGCACGTTGCGACAGGAAAGCCATGACTATTACGAAACTATAAAACATAAAATAGTGGAATTAAATACAGCTCGTTTAATAATTCTTAAACGGAAGCTATATCACAACGTAAACATACAATTCATATCGAAAAATATAAAATGATCCATGTTATGTGACGGAAGTCAAGCATCATGATAAAAATAGGAAAATATCTCAGAATACAATTCACATCAAAGCATATAAAATGTTATAAAATATAGCGTGTTTGAACCGTCCTTACATAAAGGATTATGTAAGGCCGACAAAATTTTAAAGAAATTTAAATAGAAATGCATAATTAATAATATGGATAACGCAACAAAACAAACGTAAAAGTAACTAAATAAAATATAGATTTTAGAAATCGCATACTTAAATAAAAAATTAAATATAGATTTCTAAAAACTATATGCTTACATAAAATAAATGTGTAGTAAGATACATAAAAAAAAAAAAAAAAACATACACATGTAAAATGAAGAGATAATTGTCATTTACGTCCCTGTGGTTTGCTTAAAAAATCAGTTTGGGTCCAATAGTTTCATAATGACGAATCACATCCAAACATTTACAAACTTGTCTTAAATTTCGTCCAAATGTTAACTCCCGTTAACTTATCATCGTTAATCATCCCATGTGCCTCTCACATGAGGGCATTTTAGTAAATCTTCAAAACAAATATATTCCATCGATTAGTTTAATCCCAAACCCTAATCAAACTACACAATCGTTTCTTTCATATCCTCCCAAATTCCCTCGATGCCAACGTGATCCAATAGTTCGATCAGACAGTCCAAGAATCACAACGATCCAGTATCATTTTCCTCATCACTTAGGCTGGTTGTGCAAGAGTTTCTTTACTTCTTTCCTTATCTTGGATCGAGTATCATTCTTGGACTGTCTAATCGAACTCTCGAACTCTCGAATTGTCGGATCATGTTGGCATCGGGCGGGAATTTAGGAGGAGATGAAAGGAATGATCATGTGGTTTGATTAGGGTTTGGGATTAAACTAATCGATGGAATATATTTGTTTTGAAGATTTACTAAAATGCCCTCATGTGAGAGGCACATGGGGTGATTAACGATGATAAGTTAACGGGAGTTAACATTTGGACGAAATTTGAGACAAGTTTGTAAATGTTTGGATGTGAATCGTCATTATGAAACTATTGGACCCAAACCGATTTTTTAAGCAAACCACAGGGACGAAAATGGCAATTTTCTCTAAAATGAATTTGTAGTATTTATATAAATCCTAAACTACACCCCACAACTATACAAGTTCCTTATCAAGAATACTTGCCAAGAAAGGGTACATATCTCTCTACATCTTTGAAGAAATTGCACGTTAAAAATAGAATTTCGGTTGTATATCTGTTACTTAATAGTTAATACCTATGGGTTCATGGTATACACGGACATTATGTATATCTGTTAATATGTTGTGGTGCTAATTTGGTAGAGCTTATTTGTTAGGATGTCATTTCCTGAAATGTGATCTTAAATTTATCTCACCTCAAAACCACCTTTTAAATATATAACATTCAAATACATATCTAACAATTATGTCATTTTGATAATTTCACGTTCCTTATAGTTTTAACATACTATTTAATATATATTTTTTAAGATTATATAGTTTATTAAATATACTCTGTATCGATTCCGGTAAACACGAGTGGGGTAATTAGGCGGGTATCATCTAATATCATACTCGTTCCAAACCCATGATTTTTTCTAATACTAATCTCATATTCATCCCCATAACCAAATACCCATCTTTATACTCAGAAGTTGGTCCCTAGTGTTTCAAATTACTTTATGTTATCTCCTAGTTGAATATTGTCTGACTTGAACCTCTAATGGTAATTTCAACAAACAAACCACACATCTTGGTCGGGGCTCACATCCTTAGATCCAAGGGTGGAAAGGGGGGGGGGGGGGGGGGTGTTGAGGTTCACGGGGTTGCTTGTATTACCCCTTAAACTCGTAAGCGAAAGTGAAAAAATAATTAGATTTTTTGGCCATCTCTAGTACACGTCTCCTTTGAAGGAGATATATTGATATGATTTCCTAGTGGTGTATAACTGTATATTGTCGCACTTGAGCCTCTAATGATAATTTCAAGAAACAAAAACAAACCACCCATATTGGTTGGGTCGGTGAGACCAACTGGTTTTTAACAGGGTGGTTCTACTAATATAAAAAGGTTCTAACTAATTAGTCATAAATTAGTATTTCATTTTAAATATAACTCAAGAACTTGAAACATATTGGCATCAAATGAGATCAAAGACCACAATCACAGCCAAATTATTTCCCTGTGTTTGTTTTTCTATGGAAATTGATCCTGAAGATCAATGATGTCAGCAAGAACACCAGCTGCTGTAGTATCATTGCCTGCTCCTGCACCCTGAATCACCAGTGGTGTTTTATAACATCGACTGTATATCTCCACCTGCATTTACATTTTCGTCGATTCTATAATACAGTCACAAATTGAAGAAAAAAAATGCATATGAAGTTTTCACAAATAATGACCAATATTTAGTTAAGAATTGCGGATCCAAAAGATATAAAGCAGAAAGGTAATGTTATATCCTCCCTTTTACACATGGCACCATCCGTGCACTCTCGCCCGTTTAGATGATTATCAAGCGTAAGGAGGACAAAACCTTTTAACTAGGACCCACTGTCATTTTAGGTCAATCACCTTTCAGTCAATTTTAGGACCATATTAATGGAATAAACATAAACTCCAAAACTTTTATAACAATTTAAGAACTTAATTACTTACCACATTGTCGCTTCCTTTCAATCTGCCTGAAGCTGACTCTTTCGGTACTTCATGAATTCCAACCATGCACCTATTAGATGTTTGAAAACAAAAGTTACACCTGAGTTGATCATGAACCAGACTACAAATTAATGGAAAGATATATAAGAGGCAGTTTCGAGCCATTTACTTATGAAGAAGCTGATTTGGGTTACTTTAAATCTCAAACTGGAAAATAAAGGTATTTAGATTACAAAAAAAAATAAAATAATAAGAACAGGTCAAACTGGCTGAACATGTCGAAAGTGACCCAAGTGTATTTTAATGCATACAAAACTCCTAGATCGCTTTATTGAAAGATTCATGTCATTATTGTGACAAAATGGTTATTGTAATTGTTATTAAGTGCATTAATTATTATTAGAAAAAACTAAAAAAATGGACAAACTGCATTTTCAGGTTAACACAACCCAACCCATACTAAAAAGGAGCCATACGTTGAGTTTTGTAGGATACAAACATAGCGCAAAACTTTCCCATTTGAAGAAGCTTTCTTGACCTTTTCTTCAATATCCTTATCCAACAATGGCAGGCCATTTGCTAAAAAGTCTTCTAGCGTCATCATGTCAGGCCCCATTTTATTAGGGTACAAGCTCTCAATCTTTGCAAAGATACAAACGTCACGAATGGAGAGGGAAGAACATTAATATATTCACGCAAACATGAGTGTGCTCACGCAAAAACCTACCTTGATGGCACTCATGTCAATACGTTGGCCGAGAAGTCGTGCAAGGATCAAACACTGTTCAACATACAAAAATCCAAGTAACACATGAAACGATTATATAATCATGACAATATCTTCCTTTTGCAGAGTCAAACAACTCTTACATCATTAGATTACTAACTTAAAAAAATGCAGAAGTAGAGATGAGATGAGATAAAGACCTTTCTTGCAACATCCATACCACTGAGATCGTCACGAGGATCTAAAAAAGAGAAATTTAGGATAAATTATATTTTACATATCTGATAAATCTGAATGACCTAATTTTAATTTCCATAACAACATGATTACAATCCTTTTAATCAATAGCAGTCAAACCTAAAGCAATAGCATTAGTATGAATTATAGTTCCACCTAATTATCAAATACAACATTCAAGAAAAACATGTTTTAGTAGCTTAGGATTTTTAAAAATAAACTCAGCTATAATGGTATGCATGTTAAATAAATTTTGACCTGGTTCAGTATAGCCAAGGTCTTTAGCAGCTTTAACAACTTCACTGAATGGTTTTCCATCTTCTACCTCACTCATTACATAGCCCAAAGTACCTTTATTTGGGTCCAAAAAGAGATGCGTCAGTAACCACAGTTAGAACAATGCTAACAAGTGTAAGTTAATAAATTCCAATTTTCATTACCACTCAAGCTTCCAACTATTGCAGTAACATCGTCTCCGGATGAAATAATACGGTTTAGTGCTGCTATAATGGGGAGTCCAGCACCAACCTGATTACCATAGCAAAGAAAACATGCAGGTAAAGATAGCAGATGTATACCAATACGTTGGGGATTTGGATTGAAACTGGTCACTTTTTAGGATAGTTTGAAACAGATGGGGTTGGGTGACCCGCAAACATTCATTTTACCCATTTTTATGTTTTACTTTTAAAATTAGTGTGTTATTTAAGATTATTAAAGCAATAATATAACAATGATAATCAGGAGGCTGTAGGCATCAAAAATATACATTGCGGCCCTTTCAACTTGTTTGACTCATTCGATCTATTTGAGCCATCTAGCTAAAAAATATATATCTATTTTATTTGAGCCATTTAGCTAAAAAAAATATATATATATATTTGACCCATTTTAGATAAACAAGCAAAATTGATCCATTCATAAGTAAACAGGTCAATATTGCCAACTCTAATTAACAGGAATAATCAGATTTAGAATACGAAATAACACTACTTACAGTTGATTCATGCCTGATGCGACGTGGTTGTAAGAACAATTTGTCAAATTCTTCCTGCAAAAGAGAAAAGTCAACAGTCAGATAATTCTTTTAACCAGTTCTCATTTCATACTGGTTGATCAAAGTCTATACAACTATCAATGTCCCCTTCACAGCCAAAAGTTGAAAACACATATCCTTAAAGGGAGAGCAAAATGTTAAGGGACACTTTACCATTGAACATGTAAGAGGTTTCTTATTGGCTAGCACAGCACAGCATCCCAAATTTACTGTTTGAGTAATAACTGCAATGGTCTCTGAACTTGCAGAGCAATCAACGAGTACGAAGCCTGGATGGTTGTTTTAAATAACATCAATATAAACGTGTTAATCATGGTCCATGGATACATACATTATCTCATGCAAGAAATTTCACACATATATAATATTAGAACACAGATAACTTCTTAATCAATCAATTTACCTATACGCGCAGCAATCTCAGTGAGTTTTCTTCTGGATTCCGAATATGAAGAAGCTTCACATTTACCTATAAAAGCATTAAAATGAAAAAGTTCCATTAATTTGGATGCTTAGTTAGAAAAGGCATGAGGCGGCGCTACAAGGTGCTCTGAAGCGTTTAGGTACTGAAATCCAAGGCGAAAGGTGTAAGCTTCACGTATGCAAGACATTGCTCAAAGTACAACCAAAAGTTGCATATTTCTTGTCACTTTTAAATATCAGCCTTCTTCATCAAGTAACCATTCATAATCTTTTCATCATTTTGGTTGTTTTTACATATCACCCTCCTCCAGACACTTGGTTTAGACCAACTTTACATGTACATTAGGCGCCACCTCAAGGCCCCGAGGCGTTTTACCGATCGCCTCGTGCTCCTCACGCCTCAGGTGTGCTGGAGGCACTTTTTTTTTAAACAAGTTTTGATGAAATAAATACTTATACAAATAGAACCAACGGTATAACAAGAAAGTGCATACTAAACGCAATATGAAACTTATGTAACTACTACTAAGAAAATATAACTTGAATTACCAGAATCGATACACTTTTCCAGGGACAGTCTATCTGACTTGGTCCGACAAATGTCCATCAAAAAAGCATCATCAAACTCTGTAGATAACACATCTGGTGTAACCAGAAATGATTTGCTATCACATACACCGACAACTCTCAAGTGAATTCCCTGTCAAACACATGATTTAATCAGGTACATATGAACTCATAAGCAACGACCAAAGATTTATGAAATTTCCATTTTACAATACCATGAAGATCACCAACTGAATGCCTTCAGAGCAATTGAAATGCAATATAAATACATGATGTCAAAACTGAAATATTCCAAATCTGATCAACAACTGTATCACAAACACTTCTACAATTCATTTTGCATGCACATTAACTAAGTAGTGTTACACTACTAATACGAAACTTAATCAGTTAGTAACAGAGACCACAGCCAAAATTATAATCCGTTTGACATCAGAACTCAAAGTGCACAGTCTCTCTAATTGCGCTAATATCTGATTTCCTCTTAAATCCAGTTAATTATCAAAGAGCACCTAGGGTCCTAATCTACCTGCATTTTCGAAATTTGAACTTCAAGTGAATCGGCATCATCAACTTCCTTTGTATCATAAAATTCACAATCAATCTCGAATGTAACGCAGATAACCGTACAAAACGTGTGCTAATTGAGCGAAAACATGATGGATGAAGCTGAAGTTGTAGGGATGGAAATTAGTGTTCTACCTTGTTTGCGTGAAGAGTTCGACAAGAGACTATGTGTTGGAGGAGTTGCCTCCCAACGCCTCCGCAGCCCATAAGAATGATCGGAATATTCTTCATTTTGGTCTGGATTTCACGGTGGCGCTGCGTCGGAGTGTGTGTTATTGCGGCGTTTTGAGTTTTGAGTGTGATTTGAGAGGGTGTTTGAGATTGCTACTTGTTTAACTGTAAATACTAAAATTAGATTTATGAATTTTTTTAAAAAGTGTTTATATTAGTTTCTATTGTTTTTTTTTTAATGTTTAGATTAGCTTTAAAATTATTTGATATTAGATTAATGGGTATTATAGTAATCGTACAATACAAATAAAAAACTACTAAAAAAAACCAAGTTTTTCCAATTTTCTAAAAAGTTATAATGAAAATCACTTTTGTCTTACCAAAACACCATTTTAACTTATTGGTTTTTAAAGTATACATGATGCACTTTGGAATCCCATGCTTTATTCATACGACTTTTACTTTTAAATGAGCTATATGATAAAAAAAAATATTTCTTAACGAAAATTCAAATTAAAAAACGTTCATTTTTACATCGACTAACTTTGGTAAGAGTGGAAGTATACACTCATGTAAAAATTGAAAATACATCTGACTAGTCAAACCTACACGCATAAACAAAGCACGATGTATATGGATAACTTGGCGTTTATGGCTCGAATGACGGTATATGATCTAAAGATCCATGATCTCTAACCCATATTAGCCTCTCAACGACACCTCTATAAGGATCCTCCTCTCGCTTGTTTAACAAATAAGCCATATTCTTTTCAACATTACATCTTATTTGCATATATAATTCTCCCAAATAATCTTTGTCATCTAAGAGCTTCTCTTTTCCCTTTGTTCGTATGGGCTTTCCAAACAAATAGTAGATTCGACCCGGTACCTTCGGTAAAAAGATGGGAAAATGAAGTTGTTGCTTTGAAATCTCTCCGCTCATCCCCTTCCTATCATCGAAGAATATAACATACAAATGATGTAAGAAATCATATTAGTGAGCAATAATGAGACTGACTCCTTTTATCTAATATGCATGCTTTAAAATACTATTGACCAGGTTCACATGTGAGTCTTTATTGATAGCTTAAAAGCTTTAAAAAATCATAAGGATAAAATGGTCACCTGACGCTTGTTCTCCCTTGATTTAGTTCATCCACCATGCGATTTAGGAAAGGGCTTTTCTTCATTTCATCATAATCAATCATTAGCTAGTAACAAAGTAGAGATTGAAAGTCAGGATTAGTGAAATAAGTTATGATATTGTAGATTTTTTTTTAATAGCTAACACTTGAAATCTTTGTAGGAGAAAATCATCACAGCCCTGCACCTCAAATTTGAACTCATAATATTTTGGTATGAGGTACATCATTTTACCATCAAGATTATGATATTTTGGTATGAGGTACATCATTTTACCATCAAGATATTCCATCAGGGACTTATGATATTGTAGAATAAATTGTAAAAAAAGTTCTTTTTACTTTAAAAAATAAAGTAAATATCTAGAGGGAGTGAGTGTGTTAGTACTTCTGATATGTCATCTTCTCCAACAACTCCAAATGGTATAATGGTTGCACCAAACTTCACTGCCATTCTTACAAATTCTTGTTTATCAGGCCAAAACAACTTGCAAGCTTCTCCCTGTTAACCACAAATTAAACAAAGTTGGTAAAAAATCAAAACAAAATCATCATGTTTGTTATAACAAAGTTAACAAGAAAACTTTATATAAAAGAAAAGTATAGCCCAACCAAAAGACGTTGAATGGACTTAAAACCTACGATTTAGGGGTAATTAATCGAAAATGTGACGACTGAGTAACCAACCAGATAATGACACATCAAACCTAAACGGAAGATGCTGTTTTTTTTTGGCTAAAAATGCGAAAAGGACAATACATCTTCTTTAACCAATGAGATTTTGACACCTGACCTTACGATGGAAAGCCTCGCGTGCACCGCCAGGGTAAAGTAAAGTGTATGACTTTCTTGACAACAATCTAAAAAGGTTTCTTGCAGAAACCGGAATTGCACCAAACAACTTCAATATATCAGTATATGGAATCATAAGATATTCATCTTCAACATTGAATGCAAAAGTTTCTGGATGTGTTAAAGCATGAAGCACAACTTGTTTTTCTCTCAAAAACTCCAAGACAAAAGGAAAAGCTTCAAATCCCCATAACATATGGTTACCAACTAGTAACACAGGGCCTTCATCTGGAATCCCACCAAGACCCCTCACTATTCTCCCATCTTCCATAGTTGAAAACATTGCTGCACCCATAGAAAGCCGGTACCACCTGGATTAATGTTTAATGACATCATGTCTTAATTTTTATAGTGTTTATTGGTGTAACATATGAAAAAAAATAATATACAGATTTGTTACCAGTTGTCCATGGGAGTGGTTTTGAAGTCTGTGATACTAGGAGGCAAGAAGTCATTTAAGATATCATGCTTAGAAGAACGTCGGTACATCTGAGTAGTTTTGATCGCAGACAACACGTTAACACCACTCTCCTGCACCAAAAAAATGGGAGTTATGTGCATTTTTGATTTACTGCAGCTACTTTATCACAACCTGTTTAGAATTTGGTTATAGGATTTTAACTAATACCATTAGGATTGTGTGTCCATTTTCCTCAAACACGCGTATTTGGCAGTGCTTTAGTAATCCTGAAAGCCTCTGGGCCTCATTTTTACTCGGTATGAGGTTATCCTTGCCACTAGAATACTTAAAATTTCAACTAAAATGCTTACATTATTAACTAATGATAATTTAAGCTATGATCTACATTAGTCAATAAAGCAAGAAAGAAAGAAAGAAAGAAAGAAAGAAAGAAAGAAACCTGGCAAGCACAAGTACTTGAGCTGTAACAGCATGAAGACGAGAGTTAGCGTATGCTGCAGCTGATGCAACTAGATCAATTCTCCATCTAAGAGTCTCTTTTGGTATTATTTTGGTTATCACCTATGAGGAAAAGTTTAAAATGAGAATCTAAATGACAATATTAATCTATTTAATCTATTTTATTTCTTTATCATTTTTCTAACAAACTATACAATTAACAATGAGCTAAAATTCTGAGAAATAGTAAGTGTTGCAGGGTGTGCTTACAGAAAAGAGTGGTAGATCGTGAGTTATATGACGCATCAACTGAGCGAGAGATGGACGTTGGTTTGTACCATCCTTTCTAACCGTTGCCATCTTTACAAAATCACCTGAAAACAAAAGAAATGTTGGAGTATGTAATGAAAGAGGGTGCATTATATTAGAGGTAGCAGCCTGGAATATGGTTTATCAAACTTTGAATCTTTAGAACTCAAAATAACATATTGGGTTCACTGAGGATTAAGGTATGGTACATTTGAAACAGAACAGTAATAACTTACCGAGAAGGAAGCTTGTGATATAAGGAAACGTCCCGTAATATTGATCAGGCAGAGTCCTCAGGAATGCTACTAAAGGGTGCAATACTGATCTCTCATATGAAGTTGCTGATATTGGCAGTCAGATTAAATACAAAAAACATATGCATACTGAATTTATATATAAAAAAAGAACTAAATACAAGAAATTGTCAAAGAGGCGAACCGGGGTTTGCTAGGATGAGTACTAAGTCAAGTGTAGGATTGCGAGCAGCAACTGCAAGCGCTAATGCTCCTCCAAAAGACTCCCCAAGCATATAAACTGGCTTATTTCGGGACAAAGTCTGCTCATTCTTCACAGTTTCTTCCACTATTTGAATCAGACCTTCATTCAAATCAGGTTGTTATGAAACTACAGTTTGCTAAAGAGGCATACATGATATAAAAGATATAACTTGTAATACAACTGTCGGAAAATACAGGTTATTTGTGTTGGATAATGGTTGTCCAGGCCCGACAACAACAAGAACCCGACCCGGTTTGACCCGTAAAGAGTTACACTGAGGGCAACGAGATTAAAATCCGCTTAAATTGTTTAACCGGTAATTCACGGAATTGTGTAATTATTTATTTAATTACTAATTATTATCCTTGTGATAATAAACGGAGAAAAACGTTTTCGATTAAACGTTGACGGTGAAAATAATAAATCAAATAAATTGTTATTTGAATTTATAAGTTCTCGGGTTTACGACTTTATATTAATAAACCGGTTTTATTAATTCGTAAACATTGGTGGTTCATTTCGATGAAAGAGATAGACGAGGGGGCTAGACGAAACTTGGTTGCCTATAAATAAGCAACTAGGGATTAGGGTTTCGTGCTCCTAATCCCTTGCGCCACTTTCGCCGTCGCGCTCTCCCTCCCCTCATCGATCTCTCTCTCCCGCCGGCTCCCTTCCACGACGAAGCTTTAGTCGCCGGTGATTATTTCGTCGTCCCTTCCGACGAACATCGAAGCCACAAGCGACCTTCACCCGAGAACGAAGCCGCCGCCGCCACCTCCTAGGAGGACCGCCGCCGTCGCCACCCTCATCGCCGCCGCCGCCGCCCTTGCCGCCGCCGCCGCCGTCGCCCCACCTCTTCTTAGGGCCGACACCATCAAACCCTAGATCGCCGTCGCGATCTAGCGTATCTCCGTTTTCGTGCGACACCATAACCACTCGCCTTGTCGTCGTCGTTACGATATCGCGAGTGCGAGCTTTGTCGCCATAATCGTTCATCCGTCTAGGCTAAACCCTAGACGTCGTCATAGTCTTTATTCGTTGGTGCTCGATTGTCGCCACCATAGACCGAATCGTTGCAGTTTTCAACGAATCGGTTAAAGACGGTTTTGGCGATTTGCTAAACGATTTGATCCGAACGTCGGATCGGTTATTCCGTGAAAACCTAGCATCGTCACGTTGTTCCTCGGTGTCTCTAGCGTTTGTTAGATCACCGCGAAGGTATATCTAAACTCCATTTTAGTTTAGATGTTTTATTTCGATTAAATATAATCGTTGTTATTTTCGCGCTAAAATGTTTACCGCGAAATGGTGTTTGCGTGATTAATCATTTTGGTGATCGTGATCCTGTTGACACGATTTCGACACCAACGGTTTACGCGTTTAAATTTAGTAAAATTTATTTTTCCGCTGCGTAAACGGATTACCAGATTAATCCGTTTTAACTCTCAATTTACTAAACCCGGTCGGTAATGTTTTAATTAAACGGTCAAGTTTTTAACGTCACCGGGTACTCGTATACCACTGTCGAAACCCAACAGTGGTATCAGAGCCTTGATCACCACACGCAAACCCTAACCGGTCGGTTTTAAACCGGTGGATTTCGCGAACTGGGGTTAAAACCCGAAAGTCGCGAAAGTTATACGAATTGCTTTTCCAAATGATTGGTCGATTTAATTCCACCAATCGTTTTCAATTCGTTAATTGATTGTTTAAAACACGCATATTCGGCTCGACCCATATTATGGCTCTTATTGGTTATCGTATTTTGGTTTGGCCCATTTTGGCCCATTCATGTCTTGGTTTTGGTTTGGCCCACTTGTTTCTGGGTTCAAAAGTTGTATCGTAAATAAATTAGGATTTATTTATTTTCTCGTTAAGCTAACCTTCGCCTTGGGCGAACGTTACGAGCTTGTGATACGACAACCCCATCGTGGCGATTGTTCTTGCAACGATCCCTAGCATGGCAAGTATCCCTGACCTAAAGACAGACGTACACCAATTGTAACGTGGGAGCTTGTCGAAGCTAGTGGGAGCATTGGAGTCGACCGGATGCTTGTTTCCATCCCTATGGTTGATTTTAATTTTACGTCCCAGACCTTCTTCGATATTGTCATAAGGCTCTGACAATAACGGAACCTCCTAAAGCCGAATGTGTGTCTGTTTGCATGTGCGTTTTGGTTGCTTGTCTTAAACTGTTTAACACGCCAACTAAAACTCCAAACTAAGTTTTAATCGGTTAAAACTGTTTTACAATCAATTGGTTCGAGTCCTAATATTTACTAAGACTCGATATTTCATAACCAATTTTATTCGACTATGAACTCGAATTTTTCGATCTTTAAATATCGAACTTTTAATAATTGGTTACTGCCTCGCGACGCGTAGTTTTTAATAAGGAGGTTATTAAAATTGACTGTCCCGGTGAGATAGGGTTCTTAGCTTAGTCAAACGTTTTAAAACACGGACTAATTAATCCTATCTGGTAAGCCGCAAAACGGATAGATTATGCCATCCTAGTCAAGTCTAACTTGGAACATATTTACCGATGCATCAGTGTTGGAGTATTTCAACACCGCACTTGGTGTTCAGGGTATCTTCCAAGGTGTGTGCATTGGAGTATTTCAACACCGTGCATGCACACTGACCACTGAGGACATCTATCATTTTCTTTACGAGTACCTTGTGTATTGGAGTATTTCAACACCGTACATCTGGTCATTCGTAGACAAAATTGGCATGGATGACGCTAAACGTATTTCGCGAACTAATTCGCGAAAGCCTCATAAACGGGAGTTGTGACTGGTTTTCACAAGAGACAAACGTTGTCTATCCGATTACTTAGTGACCGGTGATTGCACTTAACGCTGCCTTTGACGGTCGACTACTAATTGGGTTCCCATATTCCTATTCAAGATTTGCTTGCCGTTTTGAATACGAATATCACATCGAAACACTAAACAAATTGCATGTTGTTTCAGATGGCTAATCCTCCTGCTAACAACGAGGTTTTCCAGCTCAAGTCTCTCCTTGAGAAGGAGAAACTTGATGACACCAACTTCCTCGACTGGCATCAAAATCTGAAAATAGTCCTGCAAATGGCCAACAAACAACATGTGTTGGAGGCCGAGGTGCCCGAAGCACCCGCAAATAACACTGCGGCTGCTCGCGCTGCACATGACGCACTGAGAAAGGATGCCAACTCAGTTACATGCCTCATGCTGGCAACCATGTCTACTGAGATTCAGAAGAGTATGGTTGACAGGACGGCGTTTCAGATGATCGGGGAACTTAAGGGCATGTTTGAAACCCAGGCCCGGCAGGAACGCTACGAGACCGTCGTCAGGCTCATCACCTGTCGGATGGCCGAAGGTAGTCCTGTCAGCGCCCATGTCCTTAAGATGAAGGGCTACATCGACCGACTTGCGAAGCTCGACTATGTCATTTATCAGGAAATGGCGACGGATTTGATCCTCCACTCTCTTTCCAGTGCGTTCACTCCCTTCCGGATCAATTTCAATATGAACAGCCTGGTTAAGACAGTGACCGAGCTTCACGGTATGTTGAAGACCGCTGAGATTAATTTTCTCAACGGTAACAACAACAAAGGCAAGTCGACTGATGTACTCGCCATCCGATCCGGAGGTGTCAAGAAACCTGAGGTTAAGAGGAAACCTGGGCAAAGGAAGAAGGGCAAGGGCGCTGCAGCTAGAGGGTCTAGTAGCACCGCAAAGGGCAAGTCAAGGGCTTCGAAGGCACCGCCGCAAGATGAGCGCCAGTGCTTCGAATGCAACAAGATGGGGCACTGGAAGAGAAACTGCCTAAAATATCTTGCCAAGGTGAAAGGGAAGAAGCCCGATGCGGGTTCTTCCGGAGGTATATATCTATAACCTCATGTTATAAACCACTTCACTTGATCCTTCAAAATATATGTTTGACATACTTTACATTTTGTAGGAACGTGAAGTCGTAGAAAGCAAGACAACCAAGAAGACATGGCATCTTTGCATGATTGCAAACTTTGAATAAAGATCATGTCGGTTTTAATTCTTGGTGGTATCTTTAAACAAATTGTTTGTTTTTCCCTGGCGGGGTCCATGATGATACAATTTTGCTTTTTTGTTTTGAATCTAAACATGCACTAAAGTTTCCGGTTTAAACTTTATTGATATGCATTGTTTTTCTACACTTGAAATTGTTTCACTTGGTTGGTAGATTAGATTCAAACATATATAACATGACGCTAAGCATGGTACTATTGATTTAATGATCATAAGACTAGCCTATATGCTAAGGAAGAATAATTGTTCGTTCTAAAATCCATTAAGGCCATGACGTCTTTTATTCTCATTGTACTAGCTACAACGGGAATAATCAACCTATATTGATTCATAAAACCTTATGGTTTGGAATCGCATAGCTTGAGACTTCATTAAATCAAAATTGAACCTTTTGAGAAATCACTTGCTTGATTTCGTCAATTCAAACAATAGGACCTTTGATAAGATCAAACGCGTGTTTATAAAAGTTCAAGCCACCAGCAGAACTCATGTAACACAATCACTGGCATGATTTTGTTATATAAATGCACTAAAGTTTTGTGCATATGACCAGGATGGTCATGAATAGATATATACATACGTCACCCTGAAAGTCGATGACTACAAATGGGTTGTACTCATATGTGTTAAAAATCCTGCTAAGCACATGTTGCTTACATTACGAGGATTTGTTTTCAAAGTTGGAAAACCAATTAAAACACGTGACTTATGACTTGCCAATGGCCGCCGTTCACACCTTATACCCACAAATCATTTCCTCACCGATCACTTGCGACTCAAATTGGTTCCAATAAGAGTCTTACGGGAGACCAAGTTTGAGTTATGCACGTCCACCTAATTGATGTATTGACATCAAAATTCCTTATCAAATAGAAACTTGGTTTCTGTAGGAATTACCGGACTGTGCACTTTGACTCTTGAAAAGATTCAAGACTCAATTAGACAAACATCTTTTCACAACAAGTAGTTGTTGCTATAATGAAAACATGTTAAGCATTCTAAATGACTTATAATTCCAAATGAAACTCGGACGATTTTACTTGTCTAAAATCTTTCATTATTGGTTGGTCATTGGATTGAATTGTCAATCCTAAATCAGACTCGGTATTCTGATAGAATAATCATCAGGGCGTCTAGCACGCAAGTCTTTTCAAACACAAGATGATTGTATCTTGGATACCATCAAACTCTGGCAGTTTGATAGCATCTTGCTATCTCATGTATGTGGCATGACAATTGGATATTGGTCAATTAGATTCATACTGTGTTTATGAAACTAAATAACTTCGTTCGTGAAAACGAAGAAGGTTTGCTAAGAATTCTCTTGCAAAACCAATATCCTAACGGTTTGAAAGAAAGATGATTATAAGAATGCGTCGTCTATATAAAGCAAGTGGGAGCATCACCACTAATCCTTATCGAGATAACGATTGAGTGTTGATCTCACGTTCATTGGAGTTTACCAGATTAAACTTGTAATGAAGCCTCAAAAGATCTCCCAGTTTCAAGAACACCCCACAATTGAAAACATCTCAGGAGTGGCATCCTCAGATATATTCAATTTCTTGAAACAAGTCGTGTCATACTAGTTATGAAACGGGAACTATCCAACATAGGGATGTTGCATAAGTGTCACTGTAAAGAGTTACACCAATGACACAAGCTGGAAAACCAAATCATCTCAACTTGTCTTGATGATGAAATGTTCATGATGAGTACTCGAGCATACTCACCGAACAACTAGCCACCTTAAGTGAAGTTTTGAATCATGAATGTAAGGGTACATTCAAAGAAGGTTAATTTGATTATGTTGATAATCGATTAACATGCCATTGTGATAACACAGTAATCCATGTGCATACCAAGGGCACAAGTTTTATCACGTGTTCAAATTCACTTAAGTACTTTTTGCTGTTCATGAGAAACACCAAAAACTAATGAAACAACTTAAAAAGGCAAAACCAAAACACAGGCAAAGAACTTAGCATGAGAGTTCACTGTGTCAATTCATGATCAAGTTTGATCAATAAGCTAATACTGTTATGTATTACCTGAACTCTGAGCTACATTAATGTTCTACTTTAGTGTTGGGATGTCGAACTATAACGTTTGCACCAAATCATTCAATCTGATCTAAAGAGTTAGATGCAGATTTCGAATTCTGCAAAACGTGTTCGAATTTTATACGTTTTAAACATCCATGAATATTTAGAGAAATATTCTAAAACCGTCCGTAGTCGATCTAATTTGTGGGAACAAAACTGATCTATGACTATTCTGACTCTGGACTCAAAGGGTTGACTCTCCAGACTCACAGACCTCATCAGAGAATGACGTTGTGACGTAACTCGTATCAAATTGTCTTCATGGATTTAATCATAAGACGAATTTGATTAATGGTATACTCAATAGTGTCCTTTGACCTGAGATACATATGCTACCTCCCGTTTGCCAAGGACTGTTATTTGATTGTAGTATACGCTGTCGCGTAACTGCCAGTAAAGACTACTTTTGGGAATGGATCTGAGGCTTAGTGGGAGCTGTATGTAGTCAAGATGGGATTCTGTACTCTTGCACTAATACTGCAACAGCTAGACATCGTGGGCCCTCTCGTGAGTTCCAAGTGTTAAGTGTAAGGCCTTACCCAAACCTACTGTGTGTTTGCTTTGGATCACTTCGAACTACGACACGAGAAATAAAATGATTGAACATTAAAGAGAATGAATAAATCCATGTCTCTCGTTCAATTGATGTCTTATACGGAAAGGAACTAATGACTTTGCATTACCATAAGTCTAAACTACAACGCGAGTTTGTAGATATACCTTGGTTACTGACTTGAAGTGTCATAACTGGTTGGGACAGCCATGTGTAGCTAGAGCACCTCTGACTGTTTCTTCAAATGTTGTCGGACTCTGTCCAAGTGGGAGATTGTTGGATAATGGTTGTCCAGGCCCGACAACAACAAGAACCCGACCCGGTTTGACCCGTAAAGAGTTACACTGAGGGCAACGAGATTAAAATCCGCTTAAATTGTTTAACCGGTAATTCACGGAATTGTGTAATTATTTATTTAATTACTAATTATTATCCTTGTGATAATAAACGGAGAAAAACGTTTTCGATTAAACGTTGACGGTGAAAATAATAAATCAAATAAATTGTTATTTGAATTTATAAGTTCTCGGGTTTACGACTTTATATTAATAAACCGGTTTTATTAATTCGTAAACATTGGTGGTTCATTTCGATGAAAGAGATAGACGAGGGGGCTAGACGAAACTTGGTTGCCTATAAATAAGCAACTAGGGATTAGGGTTTCGTGCTCCTAATCCCTTGCGCCACTTTCGCCGTCGCGCTCTCCCTCCCCTCATCGATCTCTCTCTCCCGCCGGCTCCCTTCCACGACGAAGCTTTAGTCGCCGGTGATTATTTCGTCGTCCCTTCCGACGAACATCGAAGCCACAAGCGACCTTCACCCGAGAACGAAGCCGCCGCCGCCACCTCCTAGGAGGACCGCCGCCGTCGCCACCCTCATCGCCGCCGCCGCCGCCCTTGCCGCCGCCGCCGCCGTCGCCCCACCTCTTCTTAGGGCCGACACCATCAAACCCTAGATCGCCGTCGCGATCTAGCGTATCTCCGTTTTCGTGCGACACCATAACCACTCGCCTTGTCGTCGTCGTTACGATATCGCGAGTGCGAGCTTTGTCGCCATAATCGTTCATCCGTCTAGGCTAAACCCTAGACGTCGTCATAGTCTTTATTCGTTGGTGCTCGATTGTCGCCACCATAGACCGAATCGTTGCAGTTTTCAACGAATCGGTTAAAGACGGTTTTGGCGATTTGCTAAACGATTTGATCCGAACGTCGGATCGGTTATTCCGTGAAAACCTAGCATCGTCACGTTGTTCCTCGGTGTCTCTAGCGTTTGTTAGATCACCGCGAAGGTATATCTAAACTCCATTTTAGTTTAGATGTTTTATTTCGATTAAATATAATCGTTGTTATTTTCGCGCTAAAATGTTTACCGCGAAATGGTGTTTGCGTGATTAATCATTTTGGTGATCGTGATCCTGTTGACACGATTTCGACACCAACGGTTTACGCGTTTAAATTTAGTAAAATTTATTTTTCCGCTGCGTAAACGGATTACCAGATTAATCCGTTTTAACTCTCAATTTACTAAACCCGGTCGGTAATGTTTTAATTAAACGGTCAAGTTTTTAACGTCACCGGGTACCCGTATACCACTGTCGAAACCCAACAATTTGGTGCACTAAACTTGAAAAAATTTATGCAAGATAAGATGATAATTACCGTTCAATGATGTTCGATCCCAGGCAGGGATATGCAAGCATTGCACATGAAAAACCCTGTCATTATAAAATGACGTTATAAGGATGCGTACATCAGTCTCAAAGGCCCGATGTAGCAAAAGGCCTAATTCTATATGTGTCTATATGTTTATACGATCCGAAAGTCTATGTAGATCAAGAAAAACTCACTTTCCAAGAGCTTTCTCATGTACAACAAGGCCTGCTCCTGTTCCATCCATTCCTACACAGATGATTAAATAAAATCTTCCTATAGCAAAAGGTTGTTTATGAAAATAAACAGATATACATTTAGGAGCCAAAACACCAGTTACCAGGTATATACAAAAGAACAGGTGAATCGTTTAAGGGTTTGCCACACGCGAGGGGGCAAAACCATCTAGGAGGCCCTCCATCACTTTTAATCATACTCATGGCTATATCAATGTAATCCTTCAAGCTTTGAGTCCCATAACCATCATCCCACAAAGGCTCCAACAACCCTTTAGGACCATTTTGCCCTTTATCTTTTCCACCATCATCACAAGAAGCTACAAATATATCCTTCCTGTTAATAAAAGAAACAGATTTTGGAGAAGGTACTGTTACAGAGTCCCCACCACCTAAACTCTTAGCAAGAACATGCAAACCCAGCCTCGGGTTTTCGTTTACTGTAAAAAATGGCACACTTGAATTGCTCACAAGTATGGACATCATGGAAAACTTTCAGTAACAAATTGCAGAAAAAAGTATATTCAAGACTCTCCTTTATGATTCAAAGAGTTTTAGGGTGCAAGTTACGTGTTCAACTGAGCCTGGAAACAAAATGAAATGTGGTTTCCATGAATCATTCAATATGAATGACAGAGATGTAACATCCCATATGCAGGCGGGAAAAAAGTAGTCATAAAAATCCCAAATTTGAAACATCATACATGAATGTTTATACGCGTCTCTTCTTCATATGCTCGAGTATTTTAGTCGATAAATCGCTCTAAGTCGTAAGATTACAGAGCTGTTAAAAACTTAAGCTTGTTCATATATTTGCAGGACTGATAAATTCATAAATATACCATCACTAGCTGATCCCACATCAGTGAAGATATGAAAAGAAGCAGGAATTATGGCATATAAAATAGGGGCTGAGATAGGAGGTCAAGTATCTTTGCGCTTGGGGCAATGACGCAGCTAATGAGGTAATAACCGAGGCGCGTCAATTGCTGGTTGAAAACTATTTCCAAACCCCCTCCTTGGCTTCGGGTCTCCCTTAGCCATCGAGAATTTCTGGAAGGACTCCCTTCATAGGGTAAGTCCTACAATCCATAGTTTTAACTTTTTTTTTCTTTTGTTATTTATCTCTAAACTAATATAATCTTTTAATTTTGATAATTGTGAAGTGAGTTGGATGAAGGAGGTGTTCTGATATTGTTGATTTTGGGTTCTAGAATTTCTGGTTTGTGGAGCTCTAGAAAAACACCATCATTGACTCTCAGCAAGTTTTATAATGCTTTCTTGATGATTACACAAGAATGTTTTGGATTTTTCTTTCAGAAAAGATTTAGGAATTCAATTTTATAACCCATAGCTGATTCCCAGATCAGGGGAAGACTTGAAAAGAAAAGGAAGCAGAAAATAGGGTGTATAAAATGAAGGGTTGGGGGCAATGACTCAACTGATGAGGTAATAAAATATTTGTGCTTTACGCAACTAATGATGTAATAAATGAGTCGTGTCACTAGTTTTATCCTTGAGACCATAAGTTTCACTACCCGGTGATTCGTAAAGATGATTTTTTTTTTTTAAATGGGCTCGACTGATAGTCTAGGTTATCCGCACATGAGTAACATCGTTATACCGTATTCACCTAGGATGGTCTGGTTGAAGTTCAATGTCGTTAAAAAAAAACTTAGCTGACTGAAAACTGTAAGAATTTTCAGAAGACTCCCGTTATTAAGTTATGTCCCTACAATATTGTATTCTATAAAAAATGATAACTAGTTAGTTTGACTTTTTATAACCAACTAATCCCTCACCAGTCATCACACCCAATCCCATGTCCCATAGAATAGAAGTCACACTCACTATTGGTTGTCCCATAAGCTGAGTCCATATCTACATTTATAACATGATAATCAATGAGCACGATTGACTAATTTATGGGTCAGTTTTTTCATTTAAAATTCATACTATTTTTAGCAAATCAGTGTACCACCACCGACGATTTCAAGTAGCTCAATGTAAATATTGGGGAATCTATAAGAAAGATCGACTTCACTTGAAGAACAAAAAGGAGTGTGCGACACCTCGAAACCTGAAAACCATACTACTTTCATGGCCAGAAAAACGTTGAAGACATGATTAGTTGGGAACTGAAGGACATGTATATTTTGTGCTCAGTATACGAGTAAATATAGTAGTTAGTTAAATAATATTATTTTAACATTGTTTTAATGTAATAATCACTTAATATGAGTTATCAATGGGCCCTATAGTATATACATATTGTAAGTTTGGTCTTTGTTTTTAAAAAAATTTATATTGATAGTTTTTATTGTTTACTCAAATGTAACATATCGTCACATGGTATTCTAGTGAACAAGGCTAATGCATTTGCGCGTTACGCTTTGGATGTAGCTCAGTATTGCGAACTTGTGATTGTGCTCATAATTCATAGCCAGTTGTGGCTACAAAATCGGTTGAGATGCGAACATAAGATTTAACCTCACACAACCATCTCGATTGCGCCGCCAATACGTATCGAAATAAGGTTCTTCATCACAACCTACGAACCATTACCATATTGGCAAGAAAGTGTAGAAACATGGAATCCCACCAGGAAAATGTTTGTAATCACATACCAAAAACATAGAAATCCAACAAGGTATGCACCAAAAATAAACGGCTCTGATGATGAGAATCTCATTGTCATAGCCTCTAACAGTGTCATAGTAAGCAAAGGATCTCCGATTTTGCCTAGAACATCTTCACAGACCCAATTAAGATAAACCTAAAAGGGTTAACAAAAACTTAAAAGCATAATCTAGAAACAGGTAAACAAAGTTGCACAACAGTCGAAAAAAAGGAAACCCTAACGCGTTAACAAAACCTTAATAGCGAAAACCCATAAAACCAGTGGACAAAGAGGCACAACAATCCCAAAACAGAACCCTCTAAATGGCCGACATGCACAGTTGGTCGATGGAGTCGACTTACCGATTACCTTAGTGACTCGTCATCCGGTCTCACCGGCATGCTCGGTGATTTGTAATCAGGCAAGAGCATAAAATGAAAATGGGTTTACAAAGAGGTACAAAAACCCCAAAACGAAAACCCTTAAACCATCGTAGAACAATGTAATCAAAAGAATCGCTCAATAACCAACGTAGTTAGTGGTGATTTGACTGTACTGGGGAAACACAACCAAGCCGATGTACATAGCACACGCGAAGGTACCAAATCGACGGAGGTAGAGTGCGTCCAAATGAGAGAGCAGAAGGAAATCAATAAAGAGTCGCCCCAAAATGAAAGGACGAGAAAGGTGAAGCAGATGACAAATTTGGGCCATATATCAAATACAATATAAAATAGAATATGAACTATTCTTAACCGGTTTAACATTCATATAGATAATATGCCTGATAATTTTTCTCTTTATTTTTTTTTATATAAGGATCATTATATCAAATTTTTAATAGCTAAACCATCACACATATCTTTTTGTAGCATTGGAACCCATAACCTCTTAGTTGAGGAGTCACCATTTTACCATCAAGCTAACACAAAACAGTTGCATTATTGTAACACAACGTAAAGAAAACGGAAATATAGAAAGACCGTGTGACGAACTTTAAATTAGAAGTCAAACGCTTAAAGTATCGAGTTTATGTCATAAAAATTATTACATGGCTATACCTACTACGCCACCAACTGCTATGTTAAATTTGTTGCGCTTGAATGAAAAAACAATTTTTGTTTTCACGTAACCGACGAACATAAACGTACTTAAATAAACAAACATAAAAGCAGGGGCGAAGCTTGACCAAAAATTTCGCACGGGCCGAAAGCCAAAGGTCAAAAAAAAATTTAGGCTATCGCTAAGTTTTAACAAATGAGTTATATGTTCGGGTCAGGTATTCGGGGCGGATATTCGGTTCGGGCCGAGTCACACAACAAAAAAATAAAAATATTTAATTGTTTTAATTCATCAAAATAACTGTTGTTTCACATAAAACACTAGTACATAAACGATCAAAATCTGCAGTTAAAATGGGCTATTGTTGCGGTTCTAGAACCGCTGCTTTTGATATTTGGGTCTTGATCAGAAGTTGCGGTTACGATGTAAGCAAATGTTGCGGTTTTAGAACCGCAACTTTTGCTATTTACTGGAAAAAAAATTCGCACCGTTTGGCACAAAGCTGCTGCTAATTTTTTTTCTATATATGCCCTATATGACCTGCTAATCTGCTCTTGCTCACTGCTGCTAATTCTATAACCGTACCAAAGGTCCTATATTTGAATACATAGAAATATAAACAACTAACAAATAAGAATTCCTTAAACAATCTAAGTGCTCCAATCATGTGTTGATTCAGACTCGTAAGACCATCCAAAACCAAGGTTGTCCTAAAATTCATGAGAATATTTAGATGCATAAACAAGTAATTTTTTTGGTACACATCCACGAAGCACACTCCTAAATCCATTATATTAGTTCATCACTCAAGCAAAACTATCCTTGAAAAAACTTCATCCTTCCTTATTGTCATTCTGCTTATTTTGCATTATATAATATCAAAACAAGATTAACAACTAAAATCCTCGATTCAACAACCAAAAACACACATCAAACTAGCAAATTTAATAAGCACAACCTATATTGGAAACCAAAAATCAATTGATTTCAAGTTGGGATGAAGATACCGTACCAGATTCAATAAACAAACCCTAAATTACAAACAAAAAATGGGTTAATTTCGAGTTGGGATGGAGATACAATACCAGATTCAATAAGCAAACCCTAAATTAAAAACCAAAATTCGCTTGATTTCGAGTTGGGATTGAGATAACGTACCTTTGTTGCAGAACCCTAATGTTGATTACAAAAAGTCTGGCGGTGGCGGTGGCGTGTTGATTACTGGTCGCTGGAAGACTGGAACTCTTGAAGAGGTGGGAGGAGCCGAGGAGGCGTAAGGCTGGGGAGTTGGGCGACTGTCAACAAGAATGAATGGGTGATTGGGGGTTCGATGTTTTTCTGTGGTTAAAAAAAACCACTAGTGTAAATAAAAAAAAGGTAGGAAAGGAAAAGGCAAAAAAAAATGGAACTGGGAAGGTTCGAACCCGGGTCCGTGGCTTCTGTGTTCTCTGCATGAACCAGTTAGGCTGTGAACATTATGTAACCTATATTAGTTTTTCAGGAATATATAGACCGGGCCAGAGTAAGCATATAAAAAAATTAAACCGAACGAGTATAAATTTTTCACTTCTGAGCTAAAAAACAGGACGGGCCAGAGCCCGGTCTGGCCCCCATTAAACTTCGCCCCTGCTGATAAAAGAACGTCTACGAATATAAATAAACGAGCAAAACATGAGTTCGTTTATTTAAATAGTAAAAGATATTTATTTATGTTCGTTAACGTAGTAATGGACAAAACTCCTTACCGAACTATTAATGAACGGTTCCCTAACCATCAGATTCATTTACGGGCATAATATTATCAAGGGTCTAAATTACCATTCTTTGCATTTAACGTCGTGTAGCCGTGTAGGTTACCAAATGAGCTATTTATATATATTTAAATTTATTTATTTATATATATTTAACTGTAATGAATCCAAATATAACATATCTTCTTGCAGGCCTTTTTGACTTGATAACGCAACGAGTAACCCTGTTCCGATTTAGCATCTTGTGGATTCTGATTGATTCAGTTACAGAATACCGACTGGGTCTCAAATCCCCCCATCTTTTTGTCGCCTTCAAACCTTCTAATTTCAGTTTAACAAACAAACCCCTCTTATTTGCCCTAATTTCTTCATTAATCCGCAGCTTCACTTTCTTGATTTTGAGATTGAGATACCCGCATTGAATGCTGACAAGCATTCATCGACAACCCATAACCAATTAGGTAATTTTCTTCGTATTTTTCTATGTTTGTAACTTGGCGTTCGGTGAGATCATTGCCGGTTATCTCTATATTTAACCGCTCCCCTGTTTTGACTCTGTTCATGTCTTTATCCCTCTTTAACGTTAGGTGGCTACAACCATATATATTGCCCATTTTCCTTAATTGTATATTGTTTTTTCAATCCATAAATGTTGACTTCTTTTGATATTTCAGATCGGATTCTTTGAGGGTCTGGAATAAGTAGATTAGTTAGCTGCTCCTTCTCCTATTGGATTCATCTGGTTTTCTGCAAAGGTATGCATTCAGTTACTAAAATCTTGGTTTGGTTACTTGATCTGTGTGATCAAAGTGATGGCTGAAATTGTGTTTGGATTTGATTTTCATTTCAATGTGAATGAAATGATGGGACTATTTTGTGTTATGTGATTGTAATTGGCTAATTGCTGTTATGATGTTGTCCAAATAGTGTGTTACCTCTGTCCCAAAGAGAAGTTCACTCTTCATTAGGTTATAACGGATTAACGGGTGGATTTGTAGCTTCCATATTCCAAATTAATCCACATACTTATTTTGTTTTGTAACTCCAAAATGCTGGTAGATGAACCGAGTTCTACTCTTTTGACGAAGCTATCGTTTTCTTGCTTTGGGTGGGACAGTTGTTATCAATATTAATATTTACATGCCACTCGTTTGACTGTTGAAAGTAAAATATGGACATGGAAAGGGGGTAGGATGGTTTTTTAAGTTTTAAGGTGAATCTTTAAATGTATATTGCGTTTTGAGACGTCTCTTATCGTTTTTGAACGTTTTAGGGATTGATCTTTCTTTTCTTAACCAACCAAAGTGTGACATCAAAGGCTTCTATTAGTTTCTTCGAAACTCAACACAGAATTGACTGCAAGCACTTCATTTTTCTGGTGTTGGTCAAACACCTATATTGTGTATGCATGTTTGTACATAAAAAGATCATCATATCATGTTTTTCATTTTCTTAATTTATTTTTCTGTGAACTTGCAGATGTCAGACGTAGCAAAGGACTTAACCGCCGGAACAATAGGAGGGGCTGCACAGCTGATAGTTGGACACCCTTTTGATACTATCAAGGTCAAACTCCAAAGTCAACCGGTCCCACCACCCGGTCAACTCCCTAAATATTCCGGTGCGATAGATGCTGTTAAACAAACCCTAGCAGCGGAAGGCCCACGTGGTCTATACAAAGGCATGGGTGCCCCTCTTGCCACTGTGGCAGCCCTAAATGCTGTCCTGTTTACTGTTAGGGGTCAAATGGAAGCACTTTTGAGGTCTGAACCTGGCGCACCTTTAACCGTCAACCAGCAGGTGGTCGCTGGAGCCGGTGCTGGAGTCGCTGTTGCTGTTTTGGCCACCCCAACTGAGTTAGTTAAATGCAGGTTTGTCCTTTCTCATAATTACTTTAAGTAAAATATTGACTCTTTTCTAAGTCAAACATACTATGTTTCAGCTTCGAAATTGTTCAGATACCTTTTGTTATCTTAGAGCATTCACAGTAGAGTCCTCATACATATGTGAGTGCAAACTCTAAAATATAAGGTTTGGTTATGAGTGGTTGTAAGTAGAGGAGAGATAAAAAGTTTAGTAAATCTGCATATTTGATAAAAAAATGTTGATTTGCTAAAACTTGAGGTTTGGTTGTGATTGAAAGAGAGAGAAAAGATAATGATAAAGGTATACAAAATATTATTTAATTGTAGCTGTGAGTGAGAAAGAGAGAAAAAGTAATGATAAATATATAAATTATAGGGACGAGGATGGAGAATCTACTGTGAATATTTTTGAACTTAATAAAGGATGACACCAATGGAACACTAAATTTGACTTCAAAGGTCAAAGTGGTTATATATATGATTTTGATTATTCAAAATCACACAATCACTTTCAAAATGCGAATCCATACTCGCTTAGTCTTTTTTTTGTAATGTAGACTGCAGGCCCAAAGTGCACTAGCTGGGGTGGTAGCCGGGGGTCCAGGGGCAACAATAACTGCTGCAGCGAAGTATGGTGGTCCAATGGATGTGGCTACGCAAGTCTTGAGGTCAGAAGGAGGTGTTAGAGGACTGTTTAAAGGACTAGTTCCCACAATGGCTCGTGAAGTCCCTGGAAATGCAGCCATGTTTGGTGTTTACGAGGCCCTGAAGCAGTATTTTGCTGGTGGGACTGATACTTCTAGTCTTGACCGTGGTTCATTGATCATAGCTGGAGGTATCGCTGGAGGTGCATTCTGGGCTTCTGTTTACCCTACTGATGTTATCAAGAGTGCGATCCAGATTGATGATTATAAGAACCCTAAATATTCGGGTTCAGTTGACGCTCTTAAAAAGATCCTTAAGGCTGAGGGGGTGGGAGGCTTATACAAAGGTTTTGGGCCCGCGATGGGAAGAAGCGTCCCGGCTAATGCTGCTTGCTTTTTAGCTTATGAAATCGTGAGGTCGAGCTTGGGTTGATCTTCAAGGGAGATTTTTATACTTACACAAAGACACTTGATATTTGAATTCATGACTCATTGCGAAAAAGTAGTTTCATTTGTTGCTTCAAGGTCTCCCAATCACCTTTTACTTAACAAAATACAATCTTGAAATAATTTGTGATGTGTTTTATTGGTAATTTCAAATTAATTTCTTTCTACTTCTAGTCCTATTGAGGTGAGCATGTAGGATATAGATGAATGATTTCTTTGTGTCCAACTCTTCATAATCATTTATAAATTTGGCTAGGGTATATAACTCAGCTAATAGAGCTCTGTTAACACACTTTTAAGATTTTCATATTATATTGCTTGCCACAGAGTAACTCTTCTTAAATTTCACACAAAAGGTACCAAATTGATATCCCATTTGTGTTAACCAAGGATTCTTTGGTTGTGAAATCGGCTACATGAGAACTAGGAACGGATTGTTTCAGTTATTGAAGAGGGTTTTATGGTAAATTTGCGACGTCCTTGGGTTAAACTCATAGTTCCTACAGAATGAAGCTCCTCCAATATGACAACAAAAACAAAAGACGAGCACCCCAACTTGTTGATTGCAACGATCAAGATACGGAGATGCTGCTTATTGTTTTTTAATATGTTGAGAATAAACAATTTTAAATAAAGCTTTTGATTATTTAACTTATTTATATAACAATGAAATGCTTTTCTGACCATGTCTTATTTGTATATAGCTATGATATATATCCTAGGAGACAAGATGAAGAAAACAAATGATAAATATACTAGACGCCTGTAACCTTTTTTTTTTTTTTAACAAACCCAAATTAATTCACAACAAAACCTACGTAACAACCAGCTTTGCTTTCCTGCACCCGGTCATTTCTCGTTTTCCACGTTAGCCATAAAGTCACGTAAATAACCGTATTTTTAAAGCCTTTTTTCGCCAGTTTTGAGCCTTTGTAGTTTCCTCCTGTAACCACTATTTGTGTTGCTGATGCCCTGGATGTATCAAATTCTATCCATCATGATAATCTTCTCCACAGTTCTGTAACAAACTGATGATCCTCACTTTCATGTTCTAATTGACATAAGGAACACCTGTTGGACCGTAGCAAAATGCCTTGGGCCATTAAGTTCACCGCCACTGGTAGTCTATATTGGATCAATCTCCATACAAAACATGTGACTTTGATTGGAATCCACTTGCACCAAAAAGCTGTGATGTCTCTGTTTATTGTTTAATTTGATAGTGCAATCCATCTTTGACATAAAAGTGTTGTAAATGCCCCCAAATTTTCTCTTGTCCACTGCCATTTGCCTTCACCACATGCGAATGAGTACGAGTCTATCAGAGCTTCTAAATCCGCCACCTTTTGAATCAATCTAGCATCTGTCAATCTCTTTTTCCAATTCCACTTGTATCTCCCTGCAATTCTATTCTTTGTGCAATTGTACAATTTTTTACTCTTTCCAACTTGAAAAGACTTGGAAAGTAATCTTGGAAAGTAATACTTCATTGGGAACAACCCAAACCATGTAGACGTTGGCAACTGGTGTTATAATTTAGTGGGTTTGTTTTATAAAGCTCCAACCATTATATGAATGTTAGTAAATTTAAAAAAATTGGTCAGAAAAATGAAGGCTGTAACTAACTAGTATACAATATTGATCACACACATATGAAATAAACATGGCTAGTAAAGAACTTAACACACTTCAACTCAAACACACATATAACATTCTATTTCAGCCTGCAATTGTTTAGACAAAATCAACCATGAATACATTCTGTGAGCTACAATTTGACTAATACAGAGACGAAACTGCCAAGCAGACCTACATAACAAGTTCAATGTCGATCCACCCGCACTTCCTGGTGAACCACCTAATGTAAACTTGTTCAAGAAATGAACAGATGATCACTTTTACAAACTATATATTCTAAACAAGCATTCAGAATCTATAAACAGAAATGAACATAAAAGCAAAAACAACTTCCACGAGCCCGGGTCTTTTTACAGCCAATTTACCTCGCTGCAAGGATGAATACACAGTTAGCATGTTTCTGCTGCTATCCGTCTAATCCCTCCATCTTGGACTTAAAATTGAGAAAAACCCTGGAGACGGGAAGCCCATACCGGGAGAAGGTGGAGGTTGTGGCCCAGGCCCAGGCCCAAAAGCTCCTGGTTGCGTCATGGGCGAAAACGAAAAATTTGGTGTTAATGGTGGAGGATGCTGATATCCAGGAGAAAGTAGTGGGTAAGGTGACCGAGGAGATAACAAATTTAAGTAACCAGATGGTGATGGCAGAAGAAACTGAGAAGTTGGTGAAGGTAAAGGTGGCGGCGGGCCGTTCATTCTTGGCGACGGGAGTGGCGGCAGAGGGGGGCCACCATTCATCCGAGGAGACGGAAGTGGGGGCACAAGTGGGTAAGGAAGCAATCCAGTTGACTGCTGCTGATGTTGACTTTGACCTTGAGCATTTTGCTGATAATGAGGATGAGCTTGCGGAGGCCCTTGGTTCGAGTCTGTGATCGAGTGCTGAAGGTACCGCATATAAGCCGAGATAGGCGACTCCGCCGTGTTTGACCACCCTGTATGCTCACCAGAACTCGCCGGCAGCCGTTGTTGACCATTATAAAGAGGCCTAGCAAGATTACTACCATTTGGCGGGCGGTTCGGGGGCATATGTTCATGAGGGGGGGCATGATGAACAGGCATCGGGGGGCGGGTTACATTTAGCGGGGTCAATGGTGACGGTCGGCTTCGCTGCATCCGCATATTAGGCGGTTTAGGGGAGTTGTGGGGAGGTCTAGGAAGTGGTTCTTGTGAATGGCGTGAAGGTGAACCAGTAAGCTGTTGAACAATGCTTTGAAAATCATTCTTGTTGATATTGTATACTTGGGGTTGAGGAGGTTGTCTAGCAGGATTGGTGAAATTGGGTTGGTGTAAAGGGCTTTTTCTGATATTTTTCCCAATTTTGTTCACACCCAGATAATCATTGCTCCTATTCCTTGAATAATCTGAATTATCCATTTTTGACCTAAAAATCCAAACTTTCTCCGGATTACTAAACCCTAACAATTTCAATTCATTCCAAATTTCCAATTCGATACGAAATACGCAAGTCTTCACCTAAATTTAAGGTATATCAGTAAATCAAACCCTGAACAATTAGTAAGCTAGTAAATGAACACACCTGTGGATCGAATCGACTTCAATCCGAATAGAAGAGGCAAACAGACGCAAAATTCTCCGTCGGATATCTCTTAAATGATACTGAGAGGTGAATTAGGGTTCCACAACCACTTTTACTACAGTAGCATGAGGGAATTTAGAGAGAATTATGTGTTGACCAGGGAATCGGAAGAAAAATTGCGTAAGGTTTGAATCTTTCTTCTACTTTTCTCTCTGAAAATGATCAATTTTGGAGTATAAATAATTTTTGGAGAGAGAAAACCCCTAAATGGGGGATTTGGTGGTCAACGGATCGATGAACGACAAAAAGGTGAAGAACTGTGATAAACAGAGGAGTTTAGATTGGGTTTTTGAATATAGGGACGATCGCCTTTGGCCAACTTGGCCGCACTGAAAGAAGAAAAAAAAAGTATTACCATTAAAATATAAAATGAATGGGGCTAGTGGCCCGTACTAATTCAAATTTGTCGTTTAAAAAAGAAATTATGCGTAAGCATTGTATCGCGTTTTAGCGACTCTACTAAACAAAAGAAATGAACTCTTTTATCATTAAAATGAAAGTTATAAACATAAACTCTAGAGGATGTTGGTGTATATAACACGTAAGAAATAATGTAGTTTTTAATAAAAGAAGGATTTCTAGTTAAAGATTATTTGAAGACATCAAAGTATCATCTTTTGAATGGGTGAAACATAAAAGGAAATATCAAATATCATATAGAAAGGATGGAATAATTTTTATTTTGATCCACCATGATGTGTTTAAAGTAAACTCTTGTTGGTGTAATTTTTTGGGTGGTGCCGTGGTGCATAGTTTAATCCTGTCAACTCCTTGTGAATATAATAAAAAACTTAAGGGTGAAATAGAGTTAAGTCTATTAAAAGGTTATTTATCTTATAAACATATAATGTTATCAGTTGAGAACAAGTATTCTCTTCTCTCTGCTCTAAGCAATGTTGGCATTACGTTACATTGAGATGGAGGGGTGGAAGTTTCATCCTTGAAGTCTAATCCAATAAAAAATTGTGTCTCATTTTAATCCCAAATAGCGTAAAAAGAATGGATGGAAGTTTCACTCATTTTCAATCTGTGACACACAACAACGAACGGCTATCACGCTTACCACTGTGAGACTCCTTGAAGGTTTATTTGTTTGTTCTTTGTTCATGGGCATTAAGGACATTTACATGATCAAAGTTCAAACATGGTTACAGTATAAAACTAGGCTGTAATGAAACAATGCAATTTCATGGGACAACAAACACATGTATCAATGTTCCTATTTTGACATGTAGAACCATGTTCGACTATTGTCATGACCCGTCTAAATTTTGATCTCTATATTCGGATCAAGGCTCTAATTGATATTTTTATTTGTAAAATATGTATGTTCAGAGGATAATGCCTTTTATTTTGGAGGAAAAATAACCGCAACCCTGCTAAGTAACCTAACATTTTTCATCATGTTACTGATCTTAGATTGTCATAAATTATTTTAAAGATTTTAGTATGGTTTGGAACCCATCAAAGGTTTTCAAGGCATCAATGTTCTTTAGATTTTAGTATGTGTTTTTTTTTTCTTTGATTTTGTGCTGGCAATATTAGATATCTTAGATAGCCCATTGAATAAAAATGGTAAACTAAGAGCTTTGTATGTGAGAACTGAGAAAGGTGTACTTATTGTAATCAAGCATCATGATCGTATACCAATTACCAAGGACGTTTCAATGTTTTGCTGAAATGATTTGTAAGTTTAATCGGTTTAAACCTAAGCATATTTTCATGATATCTTTGAATTTCTTGTACTTGACTGTCTTGATCCTTTCAGTGCAATTACTTAAAAACTAAGTATTTCTGCTGTTGAGAATGGGAAAAGCTTATGCTTGTGATAAAGAATCCTGTAACAGAGTATTTCCCAGTCAATTCTGGCAAGATGGTTTGTAGTTCGGTCTTAGTCTTGTCATCTTATTGATTATTGATCTCACAAGAATCTTGTTTTTTCTACAATTACATGCTTTTACCCCTATGGCTAACTAAGTTTTTCACATGTATGGTTATGCACCTGTTTTCTTTTAGGCTTATTCCTTCAGCTTACCAATTGCCACCTCTGGTTTTTGCTTATGATAGATGCTTTAAAAGATTAACCTCACCATATTGATTTTTGTCCATCATGAAATGAAACAAAATTCACACTTGATTTCTAGGCTGGATAGCTGACTAAATATAGCCAACATTTTGGGAAATCACCAAAAAAAAATCCCATTAACAATGAGGTTCTGGACTTGTACCTTTTCATTACATATTTCTAGAAACTGATTTTGTTAGATAAGTTCTGCAGCAATTCACCCCACTGCTGATTTGTTTCACATGATATCAAATCTATTTTAATTATAGGAGACTGTTAGCAGTGGTGGAACATGATATAAAATCTACTTTAAATACATAATTATAAAAAAACCAAAGTCATTAGAATTGTTCTCTACTAGTTTTCATCTATTCAAAATGATCAATTACATCTTCAAGACTAACATTTCCAAGCAACTCTTTTTCGATGTAACAAATACACATGTCGTTTGAATATTCATCACCAATCCAATTATGCAAATCAGCCTTCATTGCAGAAAAACTTCTCTCAACACTTGCTGTTGCGACCGGTAAAACTAGTGATAGTTTTAGTAAACGATACACCAACGAAAATGAAAGATGTTTCTCTGTTTCCACCATCAATCTTACAAGAGTAGATAGCCCATCCAAGTTGGCAAATCTTTTATCCGCTTTCACATCATCAATGTAGTTAAGGAGTTCGAGCTTAAGTCTTCTTTTATCATCATCATCAAAATCATATGGATACATCTCGGCTAACCTTAGTATCTTTGGTATATCAAACTCACAAAAATTATCACACGGACTCAAACTACCCATACACGTAAGTAATTCAGATGTTACCTCGTTAAAACGGTTCTCCAACTCTTGGATTTGCATATCTAGCACCTTGTTGAAACACTCAAACTTATAATATTGGAAATATGTGATGCCTGTCCTTTGTCTTGACCGTATTGGATCAATGTAATCGTCGCTCATGTTGACCTTTTCAATGTCATGTTCTTCACAAAAAGAGTTAACATTCTCCAAAAATGAATCAAAACCCTCTGATCTAAACTTTTGGAGTTGTAGCTTGGTGGAATTAACAAACGAGATTGCATTAAACAAATCTTGATCCTTCTTTTGAAGACACTGTGCCAATATACTTGTGACCTCTAAAATACGCATCATCAAGTGCAAGTAAAACGCAAAATCATATGTTACTAAACATAGATAAAGTTTATCTGCTTGACATTTACTCTCAACAGTGCTACCCGCCTCATAAATATAGTCAAGCAATTCAAGAACAGACGAGTATAAACTAACCAAAGAAGTGAGTGTTTTATAACGAGAATTCCAACATGTATCTCCAACTCTTACAGGATAAATTTCTTGATCTAAACCACTTGTAGTGTCAATTGCTAAACGACCCATTACCTCTTTCAATCTCTCCTTTTGACTTTCTCGAACCATGTCTTGTTGTGTGCAAGATGCACAAACAACATCCTTCAAAGTCTCTACCATCTCGAAAAGTCTCCAAACACCCATCTGTTGTTTCTGTGCACTTTCCACAACAACTAGTTGAAGTTCCTTGGCAAAACAATGTACATAATATGCCGAAGAATTTTCTTTCAAAATTAAAGCTCTCAAACCATCAAACTCATCATCCACAATACTTGCAATATCATAACATTGACCTCTCATCTTAGTCAAACTCAAATTATACTGGGCAAATAAATCATCAATAGCAGATTTGAGAGATAATGAACACGTTTCCAATATAGGAACAAGACCAATAAATCGCTCTTTAACAACCCCATGTTTATCAACATACCGTATAACCATAGCCATTTGTTGGGTTTTGGATATATCACTTGATTCTTCAACTAATAAGGAAAACACATCACCACCAAGATCTTCAAAAATCTGTTTCAGTACTTGTTGCGCAAACCAACTAATGGTATCTTCTTGGTATTTTAAAAGCTCATATGATTCATCCTGACCAAAAAAAGATAAATCTCCGTCCAATAACTTCTCTTTGACAAGATCAATCATTTGATATAATTCATCCATTTCTTCATCACTTTGGTTTTCAAATGCAGCATCATCCACTGATTGATCTTGTCTAAATAAACCTTCATTTTGTTCAACCGAATTGTTGTGAAAGCTACTAACATCACCCACATCAATTCTTTCAGGAATATTGTTTGAAAGATCATCCACATCCATTTTTTCGGTAGTTCTATTTGGAGAAGAAGATTCAAGGTCTGATAAATTTATTTTGTCCATATTTCCTAAAACTAAACAATAAAGTAGCAATTAGATAGCAACCAGTCCTAACATTTTTACACGTAACAAGTAATTATAATAACTAACAAGTAATCAAAATCTAACTTAAAAAAGAAACAGTCAAACTAACATTCAAACAAGTAACAAACCTCGGTTAGAATGACTCCTTGAGACTTTGTATGTTCAACGTCGCAGGCGGTTAGTCTGGTCCGGAGCAGCCGAGCCGCGGGAGAGGCTTGCAAATCGCAGCAGGGTTGTGTGGGGGGTGGTCCGGTGAGGGGGTATCGGCCGATTTTCTACTTTGGAGAGGGGGAGGGAATTAGGGTGCTAGATGTGTGGGCTTGTTATGTGGGTTTAAATATTTAGGTGGGCTTGTTAAAATTTGTAGGTGGGTTTACTTATTAATTTCTAATAGTTAAGAATTTAGGCCTAAATATTTGGGATTTATGGGTTAAGCTTTAGACATTACGGTATATATTTACTTTAAGAGCGAGCCGTGTCGAAATCTGTTTGTTAAATTTTCTTTTGTACCCATAGTGCCACCGTAGCAACGTGTGTCGCGTGACAGAGAAAAACTCGTTAGATGTATAACATAACTTGAATGGATGATCCACTCATAAAGTGAATGGGTCTAAATTGTCACCTCTATATATATATTTAAGCAAAAATAGATAATACATTTTCACATGACAACAACCTTATTATTACTCTAAGGTCTACCCTTACTCTTGGTTAAAAAGAAGTCGAATTATTAATTAAAGAACAAAAATGTTATAACTCAAACTTATAATTCATAATCAAAACACCACATACCACATGTGTGTGTTTTCCCCAAATAAATCAATGGTGAAAATGGATGCAAGACCATGTCAATATTACTAAAAAAACTGTACGGATTTCCATACTTTTAGGTTCTCAAACTTGCAAAGGTTAAAAAGAGTTATTTTGGCCATAAAAAGAGAACATCTTGGTGAAACTTGCATAGGGCTAGAACTCCATCCTTCCTTGTTTACCCATCTCCCTCTTTCCTCACCTCTTTATCATCATAAACTTACGATATAAACAAAACTTTGGGTGTAATTAAACACACCTAAGCTCGCCTTAATCGCATTTTTACGTGAAATTCCAATTCTACCCTCCCCGTACGCGACTTGTTTCTTTCCCACGTACGATCATGACGAGCCTGATTTGTTTGAGGTGCCTAGGCGTTCCTACCACATTTCTAGAGAGCGAATTACAAAATGTACGTGTGAGTCAACGTCAAATTCGGTGCGGGTCATGTTCTAGAGAGGTTAAGAGAAAGTCATCATCTACGAAACCGGCTTATGGATCATGTAAATATAGGCATACTACGCGTGTGTCTACAAGGGAAGCATATAGAGGGAGGAGTTTTGATCGGGCTATTAGTACGGGAAGGATGGAGTCGAACAATAACGCGCATAAACCAAGGCTAGTAAGAAGTCGTGGGTCGCGACCAAATTGGAGCATGGAAGATCTAAGACAGATACTGGGTACAGCGGAAATGAACAATACCGAAAGATAACAGTTTGTAAATGAATCACGGTTTGTAAGACGCTCTACTCGATTAAAATAAAAATGCTCGAATTTGTTGTGAGGATATTGAAGGTTTCGTGTTTGGCTCGTGTTTGTATATGTATGGTTGGGTATGTTTGGCTCACAGGGGTGTTCAAAATTATCCGTAATTAAAGAAACCAAAAACTAAAAACTAAAAACTAAATCGTGTCTGTAACTAAAAATACCAATCGGTTCTACAAAATTTTATTTATTTGGATAATCGAGTCGAATTCAATTGAGTAGACTAAATAGTAAACGGTTTAATAATTTATCTGGATAACTGACCCGAATAAACCGAATAATTCGGTTTATTCTCTTTATTCGGTTGAATTTGGTTCGTTTAGAAGTATTTTCAATTCGATTTCGTTCGGTTAACGGTTGACCCAAAAATCTTCCAAGTGAATAAACCCCGATGAACACCCTAGGCTCGTATTTGTATGATTGCTCTAGTAAATTGGTTGTATGCTATATTTAGCAATCTATAGGAATAAAAGGTAAAAGGCTCCTATTTTTGAAATCAAGTTATAAATGAGGTTCGAGGTAGGGGTGGATAGAAAATACAAATCAAACGATGTGTAACTGAACCCATAAAAATCAATGGTTCACTTTGGTTTTATTTTCGAAAGCTTAGGGTATCCACAATGGTGTACAGAAAAAGTGTGGGGTGTTGACGTGGAAGACCGCGGCGTGCGGCAGCACCGCTGCGCTTGGTGCGGCCTCCCCGCAAAAACGAAAACAACGGCAGCCGCTGCCCGCTCCTTTCCCCCTTCAATATTCGACCGTTGGAGCCCCCCCCCCCCCCCCCCCTAACGGCTATCTTTTTGTTTAAAAAAAATTAATCTTTTTTTTTATTATTTAAACCCCACTTCCTCACCTTTTTTTAAACCCATTTCATACCAAATTACACCCACTTTCTTCATTTTTTACACCCAATTCTCCATCATAAAAAATGTATTTTTATTATTATTTTTATTTTATTAAGTTATGTATGTCTATTTTTATTTAATGAGATTATGTTTTTAATTTAATATTTTAAATAAAAAAATATTAAAAATGGAAGTGTGGGGAAGGTATTGTAGTGAAAAACTGTGGGGAAAGTGAGGTGATGACATAGCGCTGAGTTGGCAAAACAAAACTGTGGGGAGTGTGGGGTGTGGCAAGACCATTGTGAATACCCTTAGGGTATTTGTAATGCAAGTCGATCCCACACTGCGGGGATGTTGAGCTGGCATTCGACCACACCAAAACCACCCATCATTAGCCGCACTTTTTTAACATAATGTGGCCCTTCACCATCACACGATCATACCCTTTCTTTATCTTTATCTCTCTTTTTCATACCCTTTTTCTTTCCTACTTTATAAATTTAAATATTAATAAAAAAGAGTGAAGGGTTGTGTGGGATGGTCATTATGGGACAAAAAATAAGATGTGAGTAAAAAATGATGATGTAACAATGTGATGATATAAAAAAAAGTAAGGTTAAAATAGTGCGGATTAACCGTTATAAATAGCCCTGGAGTTGTTTCCAGTTCTCAACTAAACTAAATGAGAGTTTTTTTATTTCTCAAAGAGGTGCACTTGAAAATTTTATTAATAAAAATGGGTCATTTAAAAAATATTTATTAAAATAAATGTTTTTAAAATTCTTTTTTTCTCTCGCTCATATTCTTATGGGATATAACTTATTCTATTTAAAAATTGTTCTTTAAAAGAGTTAAGAATTTTTTTAGATAAAATAAAAAAAAAACTTTTAGATATGTGATATTTTATAAAAGGTATTTTTAAATGTTTCTTCATTCTTTTATAATAAGCTCTGAGTGCAATTGGAGGTTTTCAGTTTTACATAAACTTGTTTTGGTTCCCTCAAAATAAAGTACCCACTAGAATAATTACCTATCAAAATTTAGAAAGCAGAGGCCTAGCAGAAGTTCTCAAAGCTTCTCCACTTTATTGTCAAAGATTGAACTTAAGACGGGGTCATACAACCGGTAATGTAATAACCAAGATAAAATGTATCAAGATATTGATTGTTTTGTCTTTGATGAATTACTCATCCAAGAACTCACATATTTGTTTCATCCGAAGAGTTGATCGTTTGGGCAAAACGCGTGTTGATAGAGGAAGTATCCATCTTCTTATAGGGAATATTTCGATCTCCATCTCAATTTATGTGGAGCTTACATCTCCACCACTTTTAGGGATCCCAACTTCCTTGCTGGCACATAAGTCCCCTAGCTTTGATATCATTTGTAACACCCAAAGTAAACCGTACCAATATATTGTCTGCTTTACCCGTCTAAAAACTTATATTTTATTTTAACCAGACGAGTTACTCACACAAAAAAAATATGTCTTGTTAGATAAATGTAAGGTTCTATAACCTTGTTAGGTTATGTGTGTATGTACACATGAGATGATGGTTATGTTTACATAGATAGTTATGTATGCCTTATTAACTTATGATACATGTGTACCAAACCAATGGTGTTTAGTCAAGAAGAGATGCAATTAACACAATCTTCCATATAATTAGAAAATTTAATTACACGTTGCATTAGAGAAAACGTCAGCGTTTATACTTTTATGATATCTAGTTTACAATATCAATGATTTATGTCTAAAATAAAGAATAGTTTGTTAAGAAAAAAGATTTGTTTGAGAAAATTAATTTTGTCAAGAAAAAATGTATTTTTTTTCTTTAAAAAGAAAAAGAAAAGAAACTACAATCTAAAAGAGTAATAGGTTGTCATTTTCAAGTCTACGTTACAATATGAAATAGTGTGGAACACATGAGCTTACAAAATGCATTGTTCGTATACAAACAAATTTCCTCGCACCACACGCAGGGGCGGAACTAGAAACACATAAAAAAATTTTTAGGGGTAGCACATGGTGATAAAATCTAAAAAATTCGAAAAAATCCCAAAATTTTTGCGCGTACAAGTTTAAGGGGTGGCACGTGCCACCCCTTGAACCCCCTAGGTCCGTCACTGACCACACGTCATTCAACTATCTGTCACAAAAAGAAACATTGATTTTATGTGATGCCACCGACATTCTAAATGGTTTTATATATAATGTATATTCGTAACGAGTATATATTTTATGTGTGTTGCATGTGTATGTCTTGAAAGTGTGACTTGTGTAACTATACCATAATATGAAATATTGATGTGTTATATGAGATTGAACCATATGAGTATCAATATAGTTCTTACTTGATCATTGATCAAATGGTGTCAAATGGTGTTATTGAGACCATGTTGGACTCAACGCTGACTTTTTATCGTCCAACATGGAATCGTATTTGATTTACACGGTTTGATTATGTTTATGTTTTGTTGCACTCATATATGATTTTTTTTTTAAATCTAACATGGTATCGAATGCGAATTGTGCGATCTATTCATAACGGATGATGTTTGACTTGAATGTGAGTTTCCTGGCCCAACACATGATCACATTTGAATTATATGATCGGAACTAAATAGGATTTTTGTGGTTTATTGGTTTGAGACCGCGACTTTAATTGTAGGTGAAAATTTACACACCCATCTAATTATTCTAAAAAATAAACATTACCTCTCACCTTTGCGTTACAATCCATCCAACTCAGGGACGGATCTAGTGAGGTGGCATCGAGTTCATGGGAACCCAATGGATTTTGATTTTTTTAGAAATATATATAAAAAAAGTAGTAGTGAATCCAGATATAGATTAGGAGTGAATCCAAGTAATGAATCATTTTTAGTTCAGCTGGTTTTCGACCCATTTAACAACCTGAAGGTACAAAGTTTGAACCTGGAAGCGTCCGTTTCTTTTTATATGGTAATGAAGGAAGGTTGGGTTTTTTTCATTGGGTTTACTTACTTTTAGTGGTATAAGTGATGATTGGAAGACTTGTACATTTTTACCTAGAGGTCACAAGTTCGAACCCTGAAACTCATAAACTTTACCACAATAGCCCTTCGAATATTAGATTTTCTCTAAAATGGACTTAATTATATGACCATTTGGATTGCCTTAAATAGCGGGTGTAAAAAAAGTTAAAAAAGAGCTAGGGTGGAACAAACGCTTGGAGTCCAAGCTGGATCTTCACCAAACTTAGTTGGGAGACAATAACGCAATATCAGTCCCAAGGGCATTTCGGTAATACCACGTCTCACCGTTAAATGCAGAAGAAAACAATAAGCTGGTCGACCCTATTTTTTTTATTTATAAATTTCAATAATATTTCTATAGGCGTTTTCATTCATTTTCCCCTTCATCGTTTGCTGTTCCCCTGAGGAGTTCCTAAATCTCAGATTCAGTACTCTCCTCCAGGGAACCCTTACTTTTTTAGCTTTCAGTTTCTTCAATGGCTTCCGAGGGTTTCACCGACAAGACCGCCGTTTTCAGGAAGCTGAAAGCCAAATCGGAGAATAAGGTTTGGATTTCATTTTGTATGTAATAATTCTGTCTTCGATTTCGTCAGATCTGTGATATGGTTTATGTCATTCTACTGTTAATTGATCTGATTTGTTTTTTTCGTGATGTGTTGTATCAGATGTGTTTCGATTGCAACGCGAGGAATCCTACTTGGGCGTCGGTGACCTACGGGATATTTCTCTGTATTGATTGCTCCGCTACGCATCGTAGCCTCGGTGTTCATATTAGCTTCGTTAGGTGATTTCCTCATCCTTTTTTATGTATTTAGGGCACGGTTTTGTGATCGGTTTATGATCAGATTTTAGGATGAATTAAGGCTGACGTAACTATTATTTCACTTGGAACTACTGAAATGGTGTTGAATGTGGATTGAATTTTAACATACTTGTAAGTTATCATTGTGAAGATCATTAGGTCTAGTGAATTTGAAACTTAGTTTATTTTAAAGCAATTAGGGTTGATTGTTAATGAACACATTTTAAATTTTGACATTAAACAGTTGTAGGTTATTAGGAATTGGTTTATTCGTTTAGGCAGCAAATCTCACCATGACGAATTGTGCTAAGATCTTACATATCTGTTGTGATGTGTTATGACTTATTTTGATAGCACTAGGCTAAAGGCTTGCAATCTAAAAGCATTTATGGGGTCATAAGCATCAGTAAAGCTTGTAAGGTTGCATCATCAATGAATTATATATAACTTGTTAGTTTAGTGACAAACCCACAAGAGAACTGAGCCTGAAGAGATGCTATCTTCTGGCCAATATGAACTGATCTCATGCTTTAAAGTAATTCTCCCTTCATCTATGCTGATTTGACTGTGAAGTACCGGCCAAAGTACCTTTTAAGTTGGATAATAATATTTGTTTATTAACTTATCAACAAAAAATAAACACCTCCAAGGGGCATTATGAATAACTGTAAACTCAGAAACTTAGCGTGGAACAAACTCAACAAAGGGAATCTGCTATCTGGAGCTTTTGGGGGGGGGGGGGGGGGGTATAAAATTAGAACATTGTAATTGTTTTGTTTTATGATTTTTAAGCATAACTCTAGTCACTAGGTGCACAATGTTATCCTGTAAATCTGTTTTGTTGTGAACTCTGTAAATCTGTAATTACATGGAACTGGGAATTTGGGGGCATCTTACCCTTCAAATTGAAACTTTCTCCACTTACTTGATTTATGCAGTAACTGTTGCTTCAAGTTGGTATAAAATTAGAACATTGTATTTGTTCTGATTTTATAAGCATAACTCTAGTCTCTAGGTGCACAATGTTATCCTGTAATTCTGTCTTGTCGTTAACTCTGTAAATCTGTAATTACATGGAACTGGGAATTTGGGGACATCTTACCCTTCAAATTGAAACTTTCCCCACTTACTTGATTTATGTTGCAGCTGTTGCTCCAAGTTGGTTTGATTACTTTTTAGAATTCTATTCAATCTAGCTATCTAAGATTGCTGAAATGCATTCAATCAATTCTTAGAGGTTGTACTCTGTTAAAAGACACAGTTACAACATGGTTACCAATATCAATAGAGCTACTTAAATATCTTCTTAATAGATTGAGATATTCAGAAATAGGTCCATATTATAGCATGAATGCAAGATAAATGAAGGAATGCTAACATAAAAAATGCAATTCCCTTTCCTTTCAAGTTGTTTTTTTTTTGTTGACCCATAAAACTGTTAACTTTTACAGGTCAACCAATTTAGATTCATGGACACCAGATCAGTTAAGGATGATGAGCTTTGGTGGCAACAATCGTGCCCAAGTTTTCTTCAAGCAACATGGGTGGACAGATGGAGGAAAAATTGAGGCAAAGTACACCTCTAGAGCTGCTGAGTTATATAAACAATTACTTTCAAAAGAAGTCGCTAAAAGTTCCGCAGAAGATGCTGTCTTGCCATCATCTCCTGTATCTGCCAAAACAGTTGAACCTTTTGATGGACCTTCTGATTTCAAGGTCACTGAACCCCCAAAAGAGACCTCTTCAGCAAAACCTGAATCCAATGGCTCTACTTCAGTGAAAACCTCTTCATCAATTCGTACAGCTACTGTCAAGAAGCCTCTTGGTGCAAAAAAAGCTGGAAAAACTAGTGGGCTTGGTGCAAGAAAACTTAGCACCAAGGTAACTATCATATTTAACTACGTTAATATTTTTTATTATTATTATTTGCGATTTACATTTTATTGATTTATTCAGACAAGTGAAAGCCTGTATGATCAGAAGCCTGAAGAACCAGTTGTACAAGTGTCCACGTCAGCAAGTAGCATATCCGCATCAGCTGCAACACCTCACATCTCTCGCTTCGACTATGTAGATAGTTCTCAAACGGTGGAGACTGGTCCAGGTGGTGGGAACTCACTTAGTCATGTTGCACCACCTAAGTCATCCAGTTTCTTTGCTGAATATGGAATGGATAGTGGTTACTCCAAAAAAAGTACTGCATCAAAAGTCCAGGTCAGCAATATATTAATTATTATTATTATTATTATTATTATTATTATTATTATTATTATTATTATTATTATTATTTTTTGTATAAAAAGTTAGAAGATGATCTGATAGAACTATGTTCAATGTTTATTCAGATACAGGAAACTGATGAAGCAAGACAGAAGTTTTCTAATGCCAAATCTATTTCTTCGGCACAATTTTTTGGGGACCAGGAGAAAGCTGATCTTGATGGTCAAGCAAGACTTGATAAGTTTAAGGTATGTAATGTATTCTCCCTTGTGTTGTAATGCTATGAGTGGGATTATACAGAGTTTGTTTGTTTGTTTTGTTTATTCTTCCTTGTGTTGCACGTCTGCTATACCTCAAATCTCATACTGTAAACTTATCAAAGCTGATCTATTTGGTCATAACCCGGATGATTCTAACCTCGATCTTAGTGCTAGCAACCTAATCAACAAACTTATATGGGCTGTTTTTATAAAGTTTTGAAACATGGCTGAAATATTCTTTCTATATTTGGTGTTCTAGGGCTCGGCAGCAATCTCAAGTGCTGATCTATTTGGTCATGACTCGGATGATTCTAACCTCGATCTTAGTGCTAGCGACCTAATCAACCGACTGTCATTCCAGGTATTGATATCATTGACTGTTAAAAATGAGATTAATGGCAGTTCTTGAATTTTCTTTAAATAGTAAAGACATGTTACCAAAATCATTTATCAGTGTACTTTGAGAATCTTTATAGCTTACCAGTTCAAGTAACATAGAAGTTACAGTTGCAAACTTTTCCGACAAAGAAAACAATAATTGTACTCTTGAAATGGTCCAATTGGTTTAGGTTGTTACCGGTCTTTTTTGCTGAAAATGTCCCACATTGGGCCCAGGCCTTGGAGGTGTAAATGCGTAGAGCTCGGGCTTGGCTCATACCAAGCTCTCTCTCCAAGCCACGAGCTTGGATCGTTAATAAATTTTCAAGATCAAGTCAGTCTTGTTTATTATTTATTAAATATTTACTTGTCTTATTTATATACATATATAATTATCTTTATATATATATAGGGTTAGGTTCAAATGAGAACTTTTTGTTTGGCGCGAGGGGGGGGGGGGGTACATATATATAAATTAGTGGCTTAGAATGGTTCTCAAATGATCCTCTCCCTATATATATATCATAACTATATATGTTTAGTTATTTTGACAGACATAATTTTATATTTAATTATAAATTTATTTTTTTAAAACAAGAATTATCATATTTATATAAATCATTAGCTCGTTTAGGCTTGTGAGCCCAGTCAATTCAGGCTCGACCTCATTTAAGTTTTGCTCGATTGTAGCTTGTAGCAAGCTGATCTAGAGTAGCTCATGAGCGGCTTGGCTAGTTTATGCCCCTACCCGAACACTCTTCTGGCTACGCAATGTATAACTGGGGTTCATTTAGAAATTTGTCTTGTTTTCTATAATGTTGTAATTTCAGGCACAGCAGGATATGTCATCCCTAAAGAATATAGCTGGAGAAACAGGAAAGAAGCTGAGCTCCATAGCCTCGACTTTTATGAATGATTTCCAAGACAGGATCCTTTGAGAGAAAGGTGTGTTAATTACAGAAATACCCTTATAAAAATTGTCATGTGTAAAGGGTGCTCCGGAACTTGTTAAAATATTGTGATGTGTGACCTATCATATCGTTTTCTTGGTTGGTTTTTAAGATGTAGAGAGCTACAAAATGTTGTGGGATTAATCAGGAGATATTAATTTTCATGCAGCTGCTGCTAGGTGATATAATACTATGTATTACATTTTTAAGACTATTTTCATATTTTTCATAATTTCTTAATGGTTAAATGCATTTTTGGCATTAAACTTACTTAAAACCGGAAAGATATCAGACGTGACTAAGATCTATATTCAAAGGAGATGATTTTTATGTCGCCAAAACTTGATTATTTATATATCAAGTAGGTTATATATCTTCAGTTTCTTGTTTGGTTGGTTCGACTTATCTACATGAACAGTACCTGTTACGTACTAACTATTACAAAACATACGGTTATATATCAGTTACTGTCATCAAATTGTATATACATGTTGGCTATATGGTAAACTCTATATACATGTTAGTTATTTGGTTGTCCTTTTATGTGATTGGTTTGTGATTCGATGTTTTCATAGCTTGATAGTTTATACAATCCAGAAGCCTGACAAGAGAAAAATGAATATAAACCGAGTAATGAGCATAAGCTTAGCAACAAAGAATAAGATATGTGTCCCTGTTAGATCACTGAGAAGCAGCAAAAAACAACTGATTACAACTCTTCACAAAAACTTCCAAACTGACAGACTAAAAATCTATAAAATTTATAAAAAAAATAAAAAATCCATCTTGTCTTGTAACATCACTATCAATTTGTGCTTCATGACCGTGACTTTTCCAAACAGCCGGTTTAATCATTAACCTCAACAAATCATTAGCCCATAAAACCAGATATGAAATTCAGCGTCTCTAAGTTAAATTCTTACGAATTAAACACAGAAAAATGTAAATTCAACTGAACAAGAGCATAAAAGTTGACCTGCAATAGGAAAAATTAAATCTGCTCTGATGCAAACCCAAATCCCAGATTAAAAGTTAAAACAACCTAAAATAGTGTGGGCTTAAGTTATTGTAAGTGTAAGTTGATTGTAATATTTGGGAGTAAGTATCCTTGTTTAAAAACAACCTAAAATTGGTTTTGGTTAATCTTGATATTTCACATTTGAAAAGGTACCAATTTACTTTTCTATATAGTTTGGTCGGTTTATTTAATGTTTATCTTGATTCTTTAAGAGTTTAATTTAGTATGATTTGTATTTCTTTTATTAATTTGAGTAGGCTAGGTATCTTGTTTTAAAGGTGATGTTTATTTGTGTATTTTAGCTGATTGATACAAAGAAAGAGTCATAGGTACCTAGTTGTTATATTCTGTGATTTGTCTAGTTCTTGACCAATAATTGGTATCAGAGAGGGCAACGCCATAGTCCCATACACCCACGACTGCAGAGGGCAGCACCATACACCCGTGAATGCTAGGTAGCCCAAGCCATCATTTGAGCCCGTTTCAAAAAAACCCACGCCCTAAGACCCATTATGGTAAAACCTAGTTGACTCTGAGATTCGAACTGATGACCTTAGCCAACCAACCAACCCTCTTTATCACCTCATGACTACGAGGCTTGTGGGCAAGCCTAGTAGTCGGTTAGTAAACTAGCTATCTATCATTATTTAGTCATATGTTTTTTCAGTAATTACCCAAAATACTAAGGTTGGTTCACATCGATATCATAGTTACATATATGCTTCAATAACAACCGGTGGAATAATAAACTTGTTTGAATCAATTTAAAATTCAAAAAATACAAGATTCCACAATATAAGTTATTTGTAGGATGATGAAAACAGAAAGGACATAGCATATAACTTCTCTATCATGGAACATAGCCACCATGACCACCACCGGCTCCATTTCCACCACCACCACCATATCCACCTCCTCCATGATCACCACCAATGACACCTCCTCCTCCACCTCCGGAACCACCACCACCTCCTCCCCCGTACGCACCACCACCGCCATACGCCCCACCCGCACCACTACCTTCTCCAACACCACTTCCATATCCACCTTCCCCTCCGGTTCCTCCACCGCCTCCACCACCGTGTCCACCTCCACCTCCACCACCATACCCACCACCGGTCTCACCCCCGGCCCCATACCCACCACCACTACCACTACCACCTCCTGCACCTCCACCGTACCCTCCCCCGTTGTATCCACCACCACCACCACCACTGCCACCCCCTCCACCTCCACCGTAACCACCCGCATGCTCTCCACCACCTCCATTGTATCCACCGCTACCACCACCACTTCCGCCTCCTGCACCTCCACCGTAACCACCCGCATGCTCTCCACCACCACCATAGTATCCACCACTACCGCCTCCACTTCCTCCTCCACCACCACCTCCATACCCACTACCATGCTCTCCAAACCCACCATACCCGGAACCACCTCCGGTACCACCACCACTACCTCCTCCTCCATAACTAGGAACATGCTCATACCCACCACCACCAGCATATCCACCTCCACCACCATGTCCCCCACCACCACCACCGCCATATCCTCCTTCATGTCCTCCTCCATACCCGCTACCACTCCCCGATCCCTCACCGCCACCATACCCAGGCATTACATGTTCACCACCACCACCACCTTCATAGTTGAAAAGTGATCTAGCGGCCGAACAAATGCCAATGCAAAAAAAGACAAAGAAAACACACACAATGACTTCCCGATTAGCCATTTAGGGAAAGTTGAGTGAGAAGAAAGTAAGAATTTGAAAGGCTATTTATAGGCATATATTTCCCTCGGGTCTAAAAATCTAGAAATCATTGGGTGAGTGAGTGAGTGAGTGAGCACATGGCAAAAGGTGTAGTTGGGTTTGACAAAATGAGCCCCTTTTTAGGCCCAGACTCCGGCCTACAGCGCACTCCTCCTCCTCCTCACTCATCATATGATCGCGGTATCTAGAGCGCACCATATATAGGTATTATATACACAATACGAATGGTGCATATTTTTGCTGTCATTTTATCACGTATAAATAAATTCAACCGATTAGTCTAAAGTTATCCCACTAAAATTATCTATTGAAAATCATTTTATCGGTACTTACTTGTAAAGATCTCTTCTATAATCATGCTTAATACCAATGGCGTTGTAACCTAGTGGTATGATGAATCATTCTCTATTTAAGTGATGAAAGTTTAAATCCTTACAAGGTTGGTGGTATTTGATGGAAAAAATTATTGTTAGAAAGAAATCATGTTTAATACATTATTAATTACTTATGAGGTGGTCACGCGACGCAACACATGTTGGACGGAGAATACAATACACTAATGTACTCGTAAAACATTTGAAGAATTACCAAATAAAGTATTATGTTGATTTGAAGGTTTAATAAAATAAAGTAAATACGAAATCATATAAAATGAAAACAATTTTTTATAAGTAATTATGAAGATTTCGGATTTGCATTCGTGTCCACAAGTTGTGCGGACGGGAAGGCAATTTTATCAAATTTACAACCCTCCTACGCGCGGGTAGACACCGGAGTAAAACACAACATAAGAACTTAATATATCATGTAGGTTTTCATATATAAGCTAACTATGTTTTTGTTCCCAAATCAATGTGGGACAAACTAAAATGAAAGAAAAAAATAGAGTTTTTATTCTCACATCAAAATGAGACAAGGTAATGAAGAAAATTTTTAGTGTTTTGTTCCCACACCAATATGGGAGAAGTTAAATGAAAGAAAAAAATAGACTCATAGTGATTTGTTAGTAATTTTTTTTTTGTTTGATTATATGGTCATTCAGATATCCAAACAAACAGTACATTATTATTCAGCACCTTATTGATTCAACACTTCTTTACAATACAGACAGCTTATTCATTTAGCACCAAATGAAACAGACGAACCAAACAGCCTCTTAGTCTTGTAAATGTGTAATGGAGACAGTCATGTAACATACCCTTTAGGTCGTAGGTTCGATACTTTGAGCGATTGGCTTCTAATTTTAACATCATTGCACAATCTTTTTTGCATTTCCATTTCCTTTACGTTACGTTAGCAATGCAGCTTTTTGTTTACCACGACAATACGGATAGTAAATATAGTTAATAACGATATCAAATAACAAGCTGCACAAACAAGCAAATACAATATCTTCGTTCCTAAAAACCTAAAAGGTGATTTAGAAGCAACTCTTATTGTAAGATCATATAAGATACCAACAACTATTTCAAAGAGAAAAAAAAACTATTTCAGATAGAATTTTGAACTTATTTTTTTTATGCATCAAAACTCATCCCTGCCTCACATATGTATAATTCTGCTGTCTAAAAGGGCTAGTTCAGACTTCATACTTTCAAGATTATGAAACACTTCCAATAAGTTGATCTTTCTTAGCAGTTAGCACTATCTGTTTTACTAAATTAAGAAGTTAGAAAGCTAGAAGAACTCATTAAATAACTAGATCCACTCCCCTAACAAAGGGCATACCAGATGAAACGGTATTGCATCTAAACGAATGAAAATGAACGAGTATAAATAAACAGACGCGGCTTGTTTTCATGTCTGTTACTTCAATTAAATGAACAAAAATTTTTGCTCATGCAAGTTGTTTACTAAACAAATGAACATGAACAAACTTCGTAAAACCATTCACAAACAATTCCTTTAACGTTCAATTCTTTTACACACCGCCTAATAACACCTTATCATGCGTAAGACTAAAAACCATAGCACCTAACTTATCTCACAACATAACGTTAATCACTAGTAATTAGCAACGATTTATTTCAATCAAAAATTTCTCTAAGAATTGTCCATTTTTGGAGTAGTGGGTTGCTAGCGGCCAATGAATACCACTTCATAGTGCTAATACAAAGGAAAAAAAAAACCATAATAAATTAATATGTGCAAACCAAACTCATAAGATAGATACAGGATTCATGTTAATATTATTATTATTATTAAAGGTTATGAAACCAAACAACTAATAAAGAAAAGCTTATACATTCTTTTGCTATTAATGGAAGTTAGTATATGAAGACAGCAAAAATCCCACTGCATTGTGGGCACTACAATCCCATACCACATGTTAAGTCAACCATTTGCCATCACATACACTCAAAATCATTTATCCACCCCTCTTAAACAAACATAATTTATATCCTATACATCATCATAATATAAAAAGAATTTTATAAACTCTTCTGTTTTCCTATAATGTTGATAAAAATACGAAATCAAATTATCTCAAGACTAGACTAACCAATCAACTGGACAAACTGAATTGAAATAGCCCAGGGAAAAAGAAAACCGAACTAATTTAAATTACATTTCCAGAAAATGGGTTAAAACCAAACGGCTCTATGCACAACCTTGTTTAAAAGTTATCAGTTATGGACACCATAACTTTTTTTAACAGCCGATATATTAAAACATAGCGAGAGGCTAAAAGAAACAAAAAAAGAGAGAAAACAAGAAGACACCCACAAAAGACACTACCTATGTTGGAAAATTGAAATCACACCAATTCAACAACTCCACACTAATGTTTTTGGCTTAATTACACATCCACAGATATGACATTATTTTCACTTCACCAAGTTATGGACACCATGAAGTCGTCCCCCCAGGCTGACAGACAAACCCAAGTCAATCACCAGACCTAGACACAAGACAGCCCAGTCTAATCCACAGGTCCAAGACAAGTTTGTAGGACTATCCCGATGACTTCGAGCTCTAGAAGCAAGTTAGCCCTGTATCGAGGCCCAGATATAGTGTCAAGTTAGTCCCCAATACCCTTACTGGGGCCTAGTCTGACCACTAGCCATTAGGCCCGTGCCACTGTGCCAGTGACTGAGGAGGTTAGCCCAGTCTAATCACAAGGCCCATGCACAAGTCCAGATTGCTAAGCCCATATCAAACGGACAAACCCCAACTCAATCACTAGACCTAGATGCCCAACATAAGGAATATAGTGGGAGATTAATGGACACTTGACACTTCCCTCCACTTTATCTATTGATTACAGGTTAGATAATAATAGCCCCATAATTAAAAAAAAAAGAATGAAATGAATACGAGGACCTTAATTTAAACTGAAAAAGGTCAAAGGATTTCGACTAAGAAGACTTTGAATGTGGCCGAGGTAGAGGTCGGGTGTTGTATATCCGGTGACGGAAATGATTATGAACGGGAAATAAAACGAGAAGATAGGCAACGACCGAATTGGGATACAGATTCACCACCCGATTCGAACCGAAGAGCTTCCTAAACTGAGCTTCGGATACAGAAATCACCACCAAGACTCGAGTAGAGGTTCCAAAGGTCACCACCCAAGTTGCTACCTTGGATTAGCAATGGAAGTATATGATCTCTCACAAACTAGAGAAACACACAATATTTTTTAAACTCAAACTTCACTGTTCTTCATTCATATCTCAGGAGCATTACATATACGACTTACAAATTTAAGAAACTGCAAGATAGAAGTTAATAAACTACATGCCCACTACCTAATAATTACTAGGAAATAAAATAACATAAAATTAATTAAAAGTGCAAAAATTAAACTTGCAACTGTTACGTGTGCATGATTTGCAAGTGGGTCATGGATTGGGTCAAAATGAAGAAACCGATTTAGCCACTTAATTTGATCGTGGATTATGCAAAAAGCCGAGCTGAAGTGGTGCGGGTCCAAACCCAATAATTCTTGATTCGCTTTGATCCGACAACACCAACGATATAACGGTTAATGACTATTGAGGATCCGCTATTATCGGGGTTCGAGATGGTTCGGGCAAACAATGATTCCACACTACTTTGAAAAGTGGTGTTACAAGATCCGAGGGTAATTGTTGGAGTAATCTTGTAATTATTCTTTAGTTAAGGGTTAATTAGTAGTGTTCTATGAAGTATTTAAGTTTGGTTGGTTGATTTATTTTAGTAAGTTTCCTAAACTAGATTAAGGTTTGTTTTCCAAGTTGATCATTTAATATAAACAGGGTTTAAATAGTCATCGTAATTTGTCCCGATTTATTAAATACAAGTGTGTTCGTTACTTATTTGTTCCTATTATTACTTGATATCCAACACAACTGTACAAGACCAGTTTGTTGGCCAGGCTATCGATCTAAAAGCAGGAACAAAACTGATTCTGCTTACCACCGCGGAAAATGACTCTTTATTATTAAATATTAATAATACAACTCGATACACATAAACATTTACAATCTATGTATGTACTAATCAAAAGTCCCCAAGGGGACATACCGGTGCTTAAATGGTGTACCCCACAACCAAAAGGTTGGGGGTTCAAATCCTATAAGGTGCAGTGTATTTACCCTAGAAAATCTAGGAATTGTTGTTCAAAAAAATTATACTAAACAAAAAACTATTCCTAGCATAACTCCAACTATATTAAATAATCAAAAACTGATCTAATCAACAAACTTCAACAATCAGACTAATCTATTATTATTTTAAGCCTTCATCTTTATCAGCTTCTCTCCTATTGCTTTGATCCTAACCCAAATTATTCCAACATGACCTAGAAGCAAGTTAACCCTGTACCTAGGCCCAGATAGAGTATCAGGTTAGTCCCCAAGGGCCAAGGCCAAGTCTGACCGTTAGGCCCATCCCAGTGAGTTAGAAGGGGGTTAGTCCAGTCTGACCGTACACAAGTCCTCATTAATCACTAGACCTAGAGATCAAACCAGTCCTAATGACTAAGCCCATATCAAACCCCAACTCAATCACCAGACCTAGATGCACAACAAAACAAAAAATATAGTGGATTAGTGGGAGATGCTTAATGGACACTTCCCCTCCACTTTAATGATAAATTACTGGTTAGGTAATAACAGCCACAAAATTTCAATAAAAAATGAAATATATATGTGGACCTTACTCCACTTGCTTTCCAACTTCAATTACATCTAACAAGCACTGCATACAAGTGAATTAAGCGGTTCTCAAGTTTCTCTACTTCAAATTGGTTTTGTATTCGCATAAAGTAAAAACAGCCACTAATAATAAAAAAAATTAAGGAAAAAGAAATTGAGAAAAAACTTTTAAAAAGCCGTTAAAAAAATAATTCATATGAGGACATTTATTTACACTAATAAAGTTGAAAACGATGAATACTCCACCTATAGCTAAGTGATGATAAATATCATCAGAGAGAATAAGCAACTTCAAGAAGCAAGCCTACTTGTCAAGTATGGAGTCTCAGAGTGTGAGCCAAACTTCTGCCAGGTCTTCCTCATTCATTAAAGCTTTTGAAACTATTTGTAAATTTCTAATGACTTATTTAGCAATACCTTTGTTTTCTTGTACATCAGTGATAACAAACCTAACTGCAAGTGCACAGAAGGATGGAAATGCACCGTAACCAAAACTGACCCATCTAAGATCGGCAAACCATTTGCAAAATGTGGTGGCAGTGGTTGCACATGTGTCACGTATGTTCTTAAATACTCACAGTTAGTTTATTTACTATAAAAACTAAAATAACCCTATACGGTATTGCAGTGAGACAACTGTGGTGCAACAGCCATTGGAGATCTCTGCAGTAGCCAAAGCATTCTGTGAGTGTGCTGAAGGTTGGTCTTGTGTTGTATCTAAAACAGAGGGTCCTGAGGCTGGCAAGACCTACTTTGAGTGCGGTGAAGGTTGTGTTTGTGTGATAGATGAAACAAACACTGTGAGGGTCGCATGTGCTTGAGTTGCATCATGTCTTCAAGTGGTTACAAGGTCACAACTAGAAACAAATTGGCTCGATTTCTGTTATTAAATTACTTCCCGATACCGTGTTTGTCCTAAAATATGCATGTGAGATTTGTATTAAGCTACTGTGTGTGTGCTGTAAATATATGAAGTTTGTGTTAAGCTGCTAGTTTGTTCACCTTATTACTATATGTAAAAATAAATGGCAGCTAATGAAGAACTTGGTATATTGTTGATGGTTAATATGGACTTGCAGATGCATTTCTTCATGGGTACATAGATTCTTAAGACTGTCAAAGAAGCTCTACAAATTCAGCATACAAATTCTAGCTACTATCATTCTATCGAGATATTGACCGTAAAACACCGAGTGGCTTCTATTTCAGATTTCTAGTAGGAGATGTTATCCATAGAAATACAAATCAATGAGCTTATTTTCAAAGTTTTCAACATTAAATATATACTTACACTGCAATCTGCAATCTGGCTGTGATTTTATACCACAGGATAATGAAATCAATGCTGAAGCTTGAATGGAGATTTAAACAAATCACTTTGCAACTTCAGTTGCATCTTTCGGAAACTGTTAGGAAAAGAAATTAAAAGTTAAAACCATAGCAGGTATAAGCACTGTATTCTGTGAAGAGAACATTTTTGAAGCATTTCTGTAAGGATTAGTTTTATTCTAGATTACTAGAAGGAGGTCAAATTCAGATTCATTTATATGAAATGGAGCAGACTCTAATCCTATCTGATTATTGCCCCAATCTCACAAAATTATGCTCCAAAATCATCCAAAACACAATAATTTCGATACAAATTATTAGTATCTATGAAGTAATCTCGAACCTAACACAATCGCAATTGCTTAACGAAATTCGAAGAACAGAGGATTCACATACAAGAAGAATTGAAATCAAACCTCATATTTTTTGTTTAATTGGACGAGCAGAACAACGTAATCTGCTCACGGAAACTACGATCCTTCGGCCTCAAATCTCTCCTCACGTAACCCTTGGCTACTTCATGACTATACGATTCAAACCCTTCCTGTCCACTCCTCCGCCACAAGTCATCCGCAAAACTCCGGTGCGCGTAATACGCTTCAGCATCCACAACAAATCGACGGCCACTGTCTCCGGCGTCACAGATTTCCGGACGTACGGTGATCGGAAGCCTCTCGTAATGTCCGAGGGTAATACCTTCAAGCACATCGAGGCGTTGAAGGCCAGAGTCGGAAACAGAGTAAAGCTCGCCGCGGACACGGTGGCGAGCTGCGCCGGGAAGGTTCAAAAGGAACGGGACGCCGTAAGGGCCGCGGACGAGTGGGAGGCGGAGGTCGGTGATGTAATTGCCGAGGAAAACGGCGTCGTTTTGCGATATTAAATCTTGCATTAGCGTGTGATTAGAGAATCCGTGTTTGAGAGTGCCGTAAGAGAAGATTAGGGTTTGTTTGGATGCATCGGCGTTGTTGCCGGAGATCGTCATCAGTTTCCGGCAATTCAACAACTCTTCGATGGGGAAGAAAAGGCAATTGAGTTGAGAATTTGGGGTTGTTTTAGGGTCGTTATTTTTTAACCCTTGGGCTATAAGCAAAACCAAAACGCGGTACACCAGAATTGCGGTTTTTTATTTTTTATTATTATTTTTTTTATTTTTATAACCGCTAAGTCGCTAACACACATCTACACTACTCATAAATTACACAATTAATTTAAATTACGGGTAAGTTTAAGTGAAAACTCTTCTTATCTTATTGTGAAAACCTAAAAATCATTTTTATTTTTAGAAACTTAGAAAACTAAATGAAAAAAAAAAATTTCAGATGTTTAATTTAATTTTAGGAGGAAAAAAAAGTCGCAACCTCGTGTTGCATATATACAACCCCATCCCCCCTCCTCCCACCTCACCCCCACCTCGTGCGTGTTGCATATATGTAACACCCCAATGTTCCATCTATATTGCATATATACCCCCCCCCCCCCCTTTCTGCGTGTTGCATATGCATGTTTGCATATATGCACCCCCCCCCCCTCCCCCCGGCCCAAAGACAAGTTCAATCACTAATCTGCTGAAGCCCAAATCATCCAAAAAAAACGCCATCCATTTCTATCATAGTCCAAATAAATTCAAATAGAACTCTAAAGTAAATTCATGTTACCAACAATTTCCAAATGTGACATAGCATCCATAAAGTTACTCTAGTTCTTCAAAACCACCAAAATTAACATAAGTTAAAGGCCATAAACACAACTTTTTCATCCGAAAAAATATCAACAACATCCAAAGAACCAAAATATGCATATATAAGGTTTGGTGGGGGTGGGATTGGGGGGGGGGGGGGGGGGGGTAGGAGAGGGAGTGGGATTGTATATATGCAACACCCCCACATGATAGGGGGGGGGGGGTAAGCTGGCACAAGAGCTCATCGGTCATGGCAAAGAGACTTATAAACCCTAAACATGAAGTTAGCTCATGAGACGGTGAAATAAAATGAGAAAAAAATATATGATACAAAAGAGAACAGAGGCAAAGCTTCATACATTTGTGCTCTACAAATAAAACAACTATAACTTGTATATCTATAAACCCGTGTTTTAGAGGATAGTATAACATACAATAAGAACTTGAGTAAATTACACAGAAAGTCCTTTATGTTTTACCCTGATTTCATATTAAGTCCTTTAGGTAAATTTGTTACATCCGACATCCTTTATGTTTTCAACATGTTTCATCGGAGGTCCTTTATCACTAACGATGTTAAAAACCACCGTTAAGTTATGGACACTTTAGTCATTTAACAAAATTCGTAAAATAAAACATTAAATAAAAAAAAATATCTTCTTTTTTGGGTCCACATATACAAACAACATACATACATACGTCGTACAAGGAAAGAAAGAAAGAAAAGTCAACAAAGAAAAAAGAAAGAAGAGAAAGGGGTCGGCGACCCGGCTCCTGCCGTCGACTCCGGCGACCGGCGACCCCGCAACGACGGCAGCTAGCCGTCCCGGTGCTCCGATGACTCCTTCTCTTCTTCTGTTTAGTTCACAGTCGTGTCCCCCTTTCTCTTTTCTAGTCGCGACGTTTAGTTCACAGTCGTGTCCCCCTTTCTCTTTTCTAGTCGCGGCGGCAGATGTTCTTGTTGTGCAGGTTCACGCCGGCGACTATCAGTGGCAACGAGAGGCGGAGATGACCTGGTAATGATCCGGTCGTGTCCGGATGAAATTGATTTCGCCGGAATAGTCTCAGATCGGGGGCGATTTTCAGTGGGGAACCGATCTTAGCCGAGAATCCGGCGACCCCAGTCACGATTCCGGCGAGGCTGGTTCCGACTCGGTAAGTTTGAGGACAACTTTGGTGTTTTCTTTCTATTTTCTGGTCTTGTTCCTTGTTTAAGCTCAGATTTCTTGATTGTATGTTATAGATCGGTGATGGGAATGATGTTAGTGATTAAGTTTGATACAGATGAAGATAGTTGATGCTATTGATGGTGTTTGGATGCAATGAGTTAACTCAGAAATTTTTATTTTGATTTAAATGTTTTATTTTAAAGATTTTCTAAAATGACTATAGTGCCCTTGATTTAACGATGAGTTTTAACACCGTTATTGATAAAGGACCTACTAAGAAACATGCTGAAAACATAAAGGATGTCGAGTGTAACATCTTTAATTAAAGGACTCAATTCGAAATCAGGATAAAACATAAAGGACCTTCTATGTAATTTACTCTAAGAACTTCCACCACACATGCTTTAGAGGATAGTAAAGTAAGCAATAATAACTTGCACACTAAGTTCTAAATAAAATGTACATATTTTATATATATAATTAGCAATTTAGCACAATGATCTTATATATAAAGACTATATGTATGATTTTTGTTAGCGTTTATATGTATATCATCTAAATTATTTTATTGACGTGAAGAAGATATATTTGTTTCTAATAAACTGTTTGAGACTACACCTTTTTGCTTTATTTTATATATTATTTGTTATTCTTTTAAAAGTGGGAAACTATTCTAAAGATGTAATTATTAAACTAGTTACGTATAGATTAACACAAGGTAGCATCAATCATAATCATGAAACTAATGTAGTACTCAGAAAAGATGAAGAGTCAAGTTTGTTCTTATTTAATTACATCTTATTTTCAACTTCTTGAAGAGCCGATTACTAATTTACTATTATTATTATCAACTTTTGTGTGTGTGTGATTCTGATTTCTTTGTTTGGTTGTAAATTTTCTTGTTTGGAATTTAAAACTTCCTTTGGTGTATGTATGGTCTAATCCTGTTAAGTGTGTTTAGCTCAACTCCCATATGCTTGACAACATTTTAGAACAAAAACAACTTTATTCTAAACTTTAATTTGATAGTGTTATTGAGTTCATAAAATATGAGTATATAGATGTACTATTTATAGATTATATAAAATTTAGCCTTTAAGTTTTCTACCCAAATAATGATTCATATTAAACCATGCTAGAAGAAAAACTATCTCAAAAGACCTTGGTTTGTAAGTCGATCACTTTTATCCGAATTTATACGATATTAGTCTAACAATTACTCCCTAATCGTGTGTCACTGATGAGTCATTTTATCTTGATGAGCTTCGGTTATCTGAAAGCTTTTGTAAGGATGTCACTCCACTTTAACAGTAAGCAATAATTTTTTTCTTTAAAAGTTACTCTTTGATTTGAAGAACCAGGTAGCCCTTTTACAACAAAAATCATTGAACCATCTATGTATTACAGTTAGGAATGGCAATAGGGCAGGTTTGAGTAATCCCAACCCCATACCCGGTTATTAAAGTGTGTTACATACCCGGCCCAAAACCCGTCGGGTTTCTAGCGGGTATTTACCCATCGGGTATCGAGTATACCCGTGGTTTCGGGAATACCTGTTGGGTCTATATTGGCAAACTATTAATTTATATTTCTCATAATTATAATAAAATATCTCAAATAGCTAAACATTTATAAATTTAACAGTATATAAATCAATGTTATTAACAAAAAACTTAGTATTATAGATAAAATAAAAAATAGATAAATAAATCATACAATGTATACTTAAAATAGATAATTAAAACAAGGAAGACTATAGCGGGTATATAATCGGGTAAACGGGTATATATTATCGGGTAATCGGGGCTAGTAAACGAGTATATCATCAAATCCCATACCCGTCTCATACCCACGAAAAAGTTCAAAAGTATTCCCATACCCGATTACCTGACCCCATACCCGTCCCATGTATGTCGGGTTTCGTGTTTTCCCGTTGGGTTCGGGTTTCATTGCCATCCCTAGTTACGGTTTGTCTTGTCAACCTTCGCAACTTTGATCGAAACTCTTGTTGCCTTTGGGACCTGATTTGAAGCTAATGGAGTTGTTATGTCGCTAAATTGGGAAATTGGCAATGTTTGATCGCTAAAAATGTGCTTTGTTTTTGATGAGTCTGTTGGTATCTCGTCGCTAACAATATGTTATGTCACTAATAAATTGTTATTTTCTATCAGAGAATGGTCCTGATCAGTGACAACACTTTGGTTGCGGATTTCAACTTGCATGATAATTCCCTTCCTTCTCAGTTCATCTGTATCGAAATCCTTCAAGTACTTTTGCCACTTGTAACCTTTAGTTTCTACAAATTTAAGGTTTTCAAGACGAGCATGCAAAATCCAAGCCTCATCATTTAACTTGTTCTGTAAACAAACTAGAGGTACAACTTTTAGATTAAAAATAATCAACACCATCACATTGGAAACACTTTAGCTTTGAACGGTCTTTCTTTGGTTTCTTTTCGGACTCCCTTTCCTTCCCACAACTCCACGTCTTTCCTTGCTCCAGTTCTTAGCCACCTCAAATAGTTTTGGTTTCGATTTGCCCCTACCATAGCGTTTTTTTTCCTTTTTAGCCTCTCACTCCTCATAGCTAAGAAGTAACTGATCACCTTTGGGAGTTTGATCATTTTCTTCAAGTTTAAGACATTCCTCATAAGCAGTTAGATGACACACGACATCATTGTATTTGTTTTGTGATCCACAATTTGTTCGAGAGCGACAACCATGTGAATATACTTCTTCAGCGGGCCATGTAGAAACTCTTTAACGAGTTCCTTTTATTCAATTATCGTTTCAAGTGAAGCGGATCTAGAAGCTATTCCAGAAATATTTCTTGCTTCTTTCATATGATCAGCAAATTGGTTGCAAGATTTTATCGCTTCCCCCATCCCCTTTGTTGAATCCATGTTGTTGATTTTCAAAACATGTTCTTCAGGTATCACTTGGAATAGTAAAGCAGTTGCAATAGAGTCCTTGGTTTCATTCTTGGTTGTTCCGGGATCAATAACTTGCCAAAGTCTGTAAACTTTGAAGATGGCTTTCATCTTCATAGCCCAAACGGTATAATTACTAACGATGAGGATTGGACATGGAAGAGTAGGCAATTGGTCCTTCGACGGTGGAACTTGATTCATGTTATCACCCCAACACAAAAAAAATACCCTATTACTTCCTTCTTTTTGTTTCACAAGTTTCTTTTGAGGAACAAAAATCTATCCTTCGGTTCCTTGAAGAAAAAAAGAAAAGACCATTGTACCGTTCTTTACTTTAAACCACGACTTCTAATCGATCGTTGATTAACTTCTTCGCCTGTTAACACCCTGTTTGTTTTTAACCCTACACACTGTCGCAGATTCTCTCTCGATCACAAGACCTTGAGTGAACGAAATCTTCTTGCTGGACTCGTCAACAATCGAAAACTTGTTGCAATCGACTTCTTGATCATTGGTGATGATCTTCACCGAGCACTCATGCTCTAATACCAATTACAAGACAATTGATATTAAAAAACACAACGCGCTATAGTTTACACTTGAATATTGTTATAGAGGTCATAAAATACGAGTACATGGATGCTCTATTTATATATTATATAAAACTTAACCTCAAAGTTTACATAAAACTTAACCTCAAAGTTTACATAAAATACGACATATGTTTTGTAAACCAAAAAAAAAGTTGACAAGCATTAAGCAAAACATGTCAAACATGAAAAAGGTCGACGCTTGCATCGCTCCTTTGTTGGCCAGTTGGTATTTGATATTAGACCAATGACTGACCCATTTAAACACTAACACGTCAGACTTGTCGATTTAATTTCGGGTCTAATTTTAAAACATTGCTTTAATAAGGCTAGAATAATAATTCAACATCTCTTTTACATATATATTTTTTGAATGAAAAGTTTATTCTAACATAGTACTTATCATCAAGTTTGAACTCTGGTTTACTCTTAGACTGTCTCTTACGACTAAGTTACAGCCCAAGTTGTAGTTTCTCTTTTATATACACCGGATAATCTTGTACTACATAAATAAATATTTTATATATATGGACATAAAACAAACCAATAAAACGTGATTAGTGTGAACACCTGAAAAAGAATTGGTGGGTGAAAAGTCAACGTCACGGTGAAATGGTCACGGGTGGCGTGCCGTGAGATTTGGAGTCGGTCAACTAAAAAGACCGGTTCTTTGTTTTGACTCGTTATTTCTAGAAATTATCAAAGGAGTGGGACCAAATGCATTTTATTCACACACCCACTCCTAGCGAGTCACTTGTCACTCAGCCCACCAGAACAGAAACGACTATAAATTAATATTTAACCACTCTTTCCTATCTAAATCCACCATTTTGGATCTATATGTCTAGCCAAAAATTCGTATACTCATGAACTTATGAAACAACCTTTACGGTAGATTTGTGTTAGAGTGTCCGAAATGTCATAGCATACATTTCTAAAACAAAAATATTAATGATCTCATCCTAAAAACATTAAAACATGGAGATTTTAAGTTCAAGTCTTATTTGTGATAAAAAAAAATAGGGTTTCAGACTGTGTTAAAGAGTTTTTTTTCACCCATGTTGAGTTTCCTCCTAAAAGTGGTCTTAAGGTGATGGCGAGATGGACGGTTCGGGTTTCGGGTCGTTGGGCTCGATTCACAACAAAAGTGGCTAGGAAGTTCGTGGTGGGCCAAGCCCGGTTCGGCTCCTAAATCCTCCTAGGGTGTCGACCGGTTTATTATTATTATTAGTGTTTTTTTTATGTTTCTTGTTTATCAAGTTTAAGACTCTTATTTAAACTTTGTTTTGTGTTTGGAGAATTTTGGTTTTTTTTGAAAGATAATAATACGTCTTCTTTGGAGGTTATCCAGAGGTTTTCTAGGGCTGGTAATTGGCTCCTAGGTTTTCCTTGACAGAGATCAAGGGTTTGTTATCCGCTACGCCATCAAGTGGTATTCAGAGCCATGTCGGATTACCGTAGGAACCACCGTAGATTCGCCGCCGGAGGCAACGGTGATAACTATCGTGATCCGAGAGATGAGGAGATAGAACGCTTACGTCAGAGACTGCGAGAGGTCGACCTGCAGAACAATGATCGGTGGGGATATCATGATGATTCCGAACGAACTGAATCATTGTTTGAGGGCGACAACCGAGCCGAGTATCACAACCCATTCGGCAGACCCTATTCACCACCGCCGGCAGACCCACTGCGAAACCTAGGGTTTCGCATGGAAATCCCTGAGTTCGAGGGAGGGCTTCAACCGGACGATTTCATCGATTGGCTCCACACCGTCGAACGAGTTTTTGACGTGAAAGACGTCCCAGATCACCTTAAGGTCAAATTGGTGGCCTTCAAATTGCGCAAGCACGCCTCCTTGTGGTGGGAAAACTTAAAGCAGCAGCGTCGTCACGAAGGTAAACATAAAGTTGACACGTGGGATAAGATGAAACGCTTATTAAACAAAAAATTCTTACCTGTTAATCATAGACAAGATGCGTTTTTGGAATTTCATAATTTGAAGCAGGGTTCCTTGACGGTGGATGCGTTTATTATGGAGTTTGAACGTCTACGCATGCGTTGTGGTATAGAAGAAGACGAGGAACAGGTTATCGCACGGTTCTTGGGTTCCTTAAGGCCGGATATTGCCGATGTCGTTTATTTGCAGCAGTATTATTCCTTTAACGATGTTTGTAGGTTAGCACATAGAGTGGAGAAGCAGGCTCAAACCCGTGCCAGAAACGCCCCCACACGACCCAATCAAAGTCGTGTGTCTCAACCTCCACAGGCTCCCGCTTCACAGCCGCCACCACCGACCGGCCCGGCGGTTTCCGTCCCAACAGCCGCATCCTCCTCGTCGACTTTGCGGTGTTATAAATGTCATGGGTTGGGTCATTTGAAACGGGATTGCCCAAACAAACAGGTGGTTGCATTAGTTGACGAAACCACCCCCACTTACGACGACGACGAGCCCGATGCTTCCGAGGGGGAGGTTCTTTACCCGGACCGTGGGGAAGCCTTGATTGCTCAACGGATCCTTAGTGCTTCACCCGCTACGGAGGACGATGATACTAGTTGGTTGCGTCACAATATTTTTCGAACCAAATGTACCGCGAAGGGAAAGGTGTGTGACGTAATTATCGATGGGGGCAGCTGCGATAACATGATAGCCGCTACCGCCGTTGACAAGTTGGGACTTCAGTTACAATTACATCCCGACCCGTACCAGTTAACTTGGTTGAAGAAGGGAAATCTTGTTAAAGTTACTCACCGCTGTTTGGTTTCATTCTCGATTGGTAATAAATATACCGATGACTTATGGTGCGAAGTTATCCCTATGGACGCATGCCACATATTGTTAGGGCGTCCATGGTTATACGATCGACGAGTTAAACATGACGGGTTCCGCAACACCTATTCTTTTAAAAAAGATGGCCTGAATATTATTTTAGCACCTTTGAATCCTAAAGAAACTCAAACAAAGGCCCTGGTTTTATCAAAATCAGAATTCTTGGGTTGTGCTTTACACCCCACCCCCCCCTTGGATCCTTGGGTTGTTTATGTTCGAAGAAAACCCACATGCACCACCACCACCCGATGAAGTTCACCCACTGTTGCAAGAATTTGGTGACTTATTTCCAGAGGACATACCACCCGGTCTCCCGCTTGAACGCGACATTCAACACTGCATTGACTTCCAACCCGGCGCGAGTATCCCGAATAAACCCGCGTATCGCATGAACCCAACGGAATATGCGGAGCTCCATCGCCAAGTTTCTGAGTTGCTAGAAAAGGGGTTTATTCGCGAGAGTAAAAGTCCCTGCGCCGTTCCCGCCCTCCTAGTTCCTAAACCGGGGGGTGCCTATCGGATGTGTATTGATAGCCGGGCAGTTAATAAAATCACAGTCAAATACCGCTTCCCGATTCCGCGTTTCGAGGACTTGTTAGATCAACTACACGGTTCCACTATTTTTTCTAAGATCGATTTGAGGAGCGGGTATCACCAGATTCGAATGCGACCGGGTGACGAATGGAAGACAGCTTTTAAAACACGTGACGGGTTGTACGAGTGGATGGTTATGCCGTTCGGGTTATCAAACGCACCTAGTACTTTTATGCGTTTGATGAACCATGTTTTTAGGGGGTTAATCGGCACATCAGTAGTTGTCTACTTTGATGACATACTAGTTTTCAGTAAGTCTCTACAGGCGCATCTCACACATTTGCATGAAGTCTTCAAAATATTAAGGGAACAAAGGCTTTTTGCAAACAAGAAGAAGTGCCACTTCCTTACCAACGAAGTGATATTCCTGGGGTATTTGGTTTCACAGAACGGTATTCAAATGGACGAGACAAAAGTGGCCGCAATCACGGATTGGCCAACCCCGACGTCGTTGCATGACATCCGCAGCTTTCACGGGTTGGCATCCTTTTATCGGCGGTTTATTCGGAACTTTAGTTCCATTGTGGCACCCATGACGGAGTTGTTAAAGAGCTCTAAGTTTGCATGGACAGAAGGGGCACAACGCGCATTCGACGAGTTAAAAAAATGTGTTACCCAAGCGCCCGTTTTAGCACTACCTAATTTCAATGAGGTCTTTCAAGTTGAATGTGACGCGTCGGGTGTTGGAATCGGTGGCGTTTTGAGCCAAGGGGGACGGCCGATCGCTTTCTTTAGTGAAAAATTAAATGAGGTGCGTAAGCGTTATAGCACATACGATAAAGAATTCTATGCTATTGTCCGAAGCCTAGAATATTGGCGCCACTATCTCTTGCCGAATGACTTCGTCTTATTTTCCGACCACCAAGCTCTTAAATACATACAAGGCCAAGCCAAGTTGAACCCGAGACACGCAAAGTGGGTTGAAACGCTACAGGGATACACGTTCACGATTCGGCACAAAGCGGGATCCGCTAACTCGGTGGCGGATGCGTTAAGTCGCCGGCCGGTTCTACTTAACTCTTGGGCTGTTCAAATTAAAGGTTTTGAAAGTTGGAATAGCCTATACCCAGGGGACCCAGATTTCGCTACAGTTTGGGAACAAACAAAGGACAAAGTCCACGGTTCTTTTCTTCGTCGCAACGGGTTTTTATACAAGGGCTCCCGTATTTGTGTACCCCAGTCTTCTTATCGGGCATCTATTATTTTGGAGTGTCATACCGGGGGTCTCGCGGGGCACTTTGGGCGAGACAAAACAGCAGCTCTCCTCCGAGAGCATTTTTATTGGCCTCGTTTGGAGGCCGACGTAACTCGTTTGTTGGCCCAATGTCGTATTTGTCGCGTGGCAAAAACTACTCACTCAAATCAGGGACTATACACTCCCTTACCCCTACCGCACGGCCCGTGGGAAGATGTGAGCTTGGATTTTGTGTTGGGATTGCCACGAACTCAGCGCCAAAAGGACTCGATTATGGTGGTCGTGGATCGGTTTTCAAAGATGGCGCACTTTCTTCCTTGTGCTAAAACATTCGATGCTTCTCAGGTAGCCCATTTATATTTTTCTGAGATCGTTCGTCTCCATGGAATTCCTAAGACGATTACTTCTGATCGAGATGTCAAGTTTGTCGGACATTTTTGGCGCCAGTTGTGGAAGCGTATGGGATCCAAATTGCAGTTTTCGAGCTCCCACCATCCACAAACGGATGGTCAAACGGAAGTCACAAACCGGAGCTTGGGAAACTTGCTGCGGAGTTTGGTTGGTGATAAACCAAAGCAATGGGATTTGGCCTTACCTCAAGCAGAATTTGCATATAATCGTTCCTCCCATAAGTCGACGGGTAAGTCTCCGTTTTTTGTGGTATACGGTCGAAATCCTTTTACACCTCTTGACTTAGCACCACCTTTGGAGCATTCACATATGAGCACGGATGGCGATGTGCGTGCGTCTCAGATTCAGGAGTTGCACCAACAGGTGCGGGCTCAGATAGCTAAACATAACCTGCAATATCAGGAACATGCTAATAAACATCGCAAGCATACTGTTTTTGAGGAAGGGGATTTGGTCTGGGTGCACCTCCGTCGCGAACGTTTTCCACAAGGCCGTTATGGGAAGCTTCATCCTCGTGCCGACGGTCCTTTTCGGGTGTTGAAACGTCTTGGTGATAATGCGTACAAGATTGATTTACCTGGTCATTACAAGGTGTCTGCCACTTTTAATGTTGCCGACCTTTCTCCCTATGAAGGTGATTTTAATGGAGATGATGATGACTCGAGGACGAGTCCTTTTCAAGTGGGGGAGGATGATGGCGAGATGGACGGTTCGGGTTTCGGGTCGTTGGGCTCGATTCACAACAAAAGTGGCTAGGAAGTTCGTGGTGGGCCAAGCCCGGTTCGGCTCCTAAATCCTCCTAGGGTGTCGACCGGTTTATTATTATTATTAGTGTTTTTTTTATGTTTCTTGTTTATCAAGTTTAAGACTCTTATTTAAACTTTGTTTTGTGTTTGGAGAATTTTGGTTTTTTTTGAAAGATAATAATACGTCTTCTTTGGAGGTTATCCAGAGGTTTTCTAGGGCTGGTAATTGGCTCCTAGGTTTTCCTTGACAGAGATCAAGGGTTTGTTATCCGCTACGCCATCATAAGGTCTTGTACTCGGAGAATGAAGATGATTGGTTGGACCAGCGACCCATCAATTTGTTGTTCAAAAAAGAAATTAGAATATCACATCAGCTTTTCTAGTTATTCTTTCGATAATTTTTTTACCTCAACACTATCATACTCGCCATGCCGCATGATACCTATTAAATCTTCAAGCCTTTAAAAAAAAAAGGAAAATTGGATTTTAATAATACAAGTTTAGCCTTATTGGCGGATAATAATACGAGTTTTAAATTTTTCCTACAATAATACCAGTTTTCAAGGTATTGGTCTCTAATGATACGCCGTTAGTTTTTTACTAACGGTGTTAGTTTTTGCTGACTGGACTGGTGATGTGACATGCTATGTGGCATTTTTTTAACTAGGTTTTGAAGGGAGGGACTAGTATTGTAATTTGTTTAAAAAGAGGGACTAGTATCCAATTTTCTGAAAAAAATATGTTTCACAAAATGGAGACGCCGGCCGGCCAATTAAACTTCCGGCGAAGTAAATCCGGCGAACTGAAACTTAACCCATAAATCTTCAAACGTTCATATCTTTGTCGATATTCAACCAAAATCTAATTTAAAACACCAATGTGATCGTAATCAAATTCCGAACCTAACAAGATCCATATTGCAAGGATTTCGAACAACTTTGAAAATCCGTCAACGAACTAAAGATGGTGGCGATCTGGTGGTGGTGACACGGTGATGGTGGCGATATGGTGGTGGCGGGCGGTTTGTAGGAAATCACTGTCAGTGGTGACGGTGACACGAAGATGGTGGCGGTCTGATGGTGGCCGTTCTGCAGGAAGTCACCGTTAATGGTGGCGGTGACACGGAGATGGTGGCGGTCTCGGTCTAGTGGTGGCGGGCGGTATGCCGGAAGTCGCCATCGGTGGTGGATGGTGACGGCATGTGGATGGTGGTGGGGGGGGGGGGGTGAGGCGGAAGAGAGTGAGATGGTGGTGGTGGCAGGTGGATGGAGGAGGGTAGCTGGGAGTTATAGAAGATGATTAGATTTTTTTTCACCCCTGATCTTTAAACAATTTACAATACTAGTCCCTCCCTTTAAAATCCGGTGAAAAAATGCCACATAGCATGCCACGTCACCGGTCCAGTCAGTAAAAACTAACACCGTTAGTAAAAAATTAATGGCATATCATTAGAATCCAATACCTTGAAAATTGATATTATTGTGGTGAAAATTCAAAACTCTTATTATTATCCGCCAACAAAGCAAAACTTATATTATTAAAATTCAATTTTCGAAAAATAAATATCAAATGTATAAGAATGGACACACGCAGCAACGTCCAGAACCCACAAATTGATGATGCCTATTGCCTCATCATCTCCTCCTAATTCTCAAGGATATATATAGTTAGCCCAAAGTTAAATAAATCTTTAAACTTTTAATACTCTTAAATCCCCCCCCTTAATAAATATTAAAGCTTTACCATGTTCAAACAAATTTATCAAATATTTACAAATAATAAACTCAATTAATTCTTCAGAAAAGGTTAAAATTTTATATTTATAACTAACTTATGTAAAATGATACGTATAACGGTGTAAATATGGATGAGTATTGCTTGTGAATTTGTGATATAATATTCAAACTACACATGTTCTAATATTTCTCACATAATTGACTAATTGAGTCACCAAAGGGCATTTGGCCTAATGGTATGAGGATGATTGTTAGAACTTAGAGATCTTAAATTCAAATTTGACTCAAGAGGGTTTTTTTCAAGTGGTGTGTTTTCTCCTTAATGATGTTTTCGGATGAGTCAAGCCTAAATTATCAAATTCAATATGAACGGTTGCAATCCCGTTTTAATAATGCTCACTCGTGTATTGAAGATTTGTGATACTTTAAGTCACTTGTTGCATGTTCTTAGATTCTTGAAGAGGTAGTATCTAATGATTGGTTGAATTCTTAATGATACAATTCTCAAATTTTATATTATCAGATTGTTTCATATTTTCTTGATTAAATAATACATTTGGTATTATTTCAGAGTTTTATTAAATAGAATTATTTCTTTAAAACAAATGAGAATACAGAGCACTTCAATTGGTCATGGCCCATGCCAATAATGGTAGTAGTCAACACCATTTTCTTATTTTCTTGGAATCGTTTTAACTCCAAAGATCAACTTGCACATTGGTGTCTGCTTTAGATGATTTATTTGGTGAAATAGTCAACTCAACAACCACATTTGCAAGACTCACACCATTATCCTTATCAACAAATAGTCAACAAATAGTCAATTTCTTGAAAGTAACTTTATTGTATATGAATGAGGTTGTTGGGTCATTTTAAATGACGAAATTAGGAAATTTGCAACTGAAGTAATTATTAAGGCAAGACTAGGGATTTTTTTTTTGAACGGCCAAGACTAGGGATTGATAGAAGGGTTGATAACTGTGTTTTGACGTATTTAATTGCGTGTTTTTAGTTGGTTAAATGTTTAGAACACGGTTATTTTGTGAATGTTTCGAAGTCCAGGTGCTGGGAGCTTAACGGACCTAAAACGATGTATTTGGATGCAATTCGGGAATTAGGAAACAAGGGATTATGAAGTTGAGCTGAAAATCGTAGATAATGGAGAAATTTCCCTAGGGGCATAATTTACGGCCATGGAAACGTAATTTTTGCTCTTAAGTGGTTTTTGGGACGTAAATCAGAGGGTCTAGGAATGATTTGTCAGCATAGGGCGTAAATTACGTCCCCGTGGGCGTAGTTAAATTCCAACATCGGGAAATTCCGTACTTTTGCTATATTTCACATTTAAGTTACCCAAATTTAGTGTTGATGTTTATCACGACTTCAGAGACTTGTACCAGCCGTTTTTGGGTGACTCTTAATCATTTATTTAGCATATTTCATCTCATTTTTCATGATTATTCAAGTTCGATGATCTATTCAATCATGATGCAAGGCTAGACTCTTCTCGATCAACCCTGAACATAGGGTTTCACTTGTAAGTACTTTTTAGGGTTATCATTGTATTAAACGTACTCTAATTCGAGTTCAATTAGTTGTTTGGATTTCAATTATTGTATGCGATTGCTTAATTCGTTAAGAGCATCAAGATCTCAATTTTTGTAATATGATTTTGGCTCGTTACAATTTGTAGATAGGAGATTATAATTTCATAGCTCGTGTTTTTTGTGGTTGACTCATCCTACCTGTCAACACGACCGGTCAGAGTGTTGCTCCTATCCTTAGCGATTGATTTCAATTGTGGTTATGTCTATGTAAACCTTAAGCCTAGTGCTGGTCGTTTTTTTCAATTACTATTTACAATTCAATTTGTTGTTGTTGCAATTACTCAATTTCAACAAAAATCAATCGATCAATAACTTTTACACTTTTTAGTTTGTTAATTAATCTTAGTTTAATAATTAATTGCACTTTCCCACCTATCACAAACTCTTCGTGATTCGACACCTTATTTGCCCATTTTAAGGTAAATAGGACTCATAATTCTTCTATATTAATTTGATCGGTATCTTCGATGCCGATCACCGATGAACACACTCTAAATTCCAACCCATGTAACTGAAATCTAATGGTGTGGTGATTGCCCCTCCACAAAAGTAGTAAGGATTCAAATCTTTTGACGGTATTTGATGAAAAAAAATGCTATTTCAAAAAAATGGAATTTTAATGTGTGCCTAACAATGTTCAAAAGGAGATTATGATGGCCATTAATGGAGAGCATGAGATGCCACCTCAATTAATGTATACTTTTTAAGTGAATGGCTATAAATGAAGGCGTACACCTTTTAACTATAAAAAATCCCCATTAGTTTTTATATGCTCCTTATAACAAGTTTTCCATATGTATTTCTAATATTAATAGGTGTTCCCTTCCTTAATAGAATCGAATAAATTCTAGCTCTTTGATTTTCTAGCATATTATACGACTCTGTATGACAATTTACCATTAGATAGGTAATGATTTAGGTAATGAGCATTAACACAAGCATCGCAATCGGGGAGCTTGAAGACTTTTAATAAATTTTAAGAAAAAATAACGTCATTGTAAAACTGAATGTAAAAAAGGACAAAAGTGACGATGACCGAAACATGGAACAAACATGTTGCAGCGGTATATTAAAAAAATATAGAAAAATGTCACGTCACCGTCCTCAAAATGAACATTAAGATAAACACAAATACGTACCTAAAAAGTAGAGTATCAAAATTATCATGTATTACCTGACTTGGCTTCGAATCGGATTAAAGTTGAAATGCAAACAGACTCATTTCTGAATAGAACATATAACAATCCTATATATCTGTAGGCATGTCACAAAGAAATATTTAAATTGAACGAATATATTATACTTTAAAATAGTAAGATGAAAAACAAACGTAAATAACAATAATACCTCTCACATGGGGACTATGTGAGGGCAGTCTAATGACTCTTTAAACGGTTGTTAATGTTGTAACCAAATTTGAAAAAAAAATGAAATGTGAGACACTAAATTGAGATTTTCGAAAAGTTGAGACTAAAATTGTTAAAATGTGCAAACGTTGGAGACTAAAAATGAAGTTTACTCTAAATTTAAATAATCTATTTAATGATGATCAAATTTGTTTTTCAAATACGAAAACGAGTATCGTATTATAAATTATTGTTGTCACAACATCGCGTGGGATCACTAGTATAATATATATACATGTTAGCTACTAAAAATGAGAACACTTGTATAACTTCGTTTTAAATTAAAAAATAATGTTGTCATCATCAATCTCTTTGATAGAATTACTTTTACGCAATGACATTTTTATATTTACCTATCACTACACGATGTATGTTATTCGTAGTTGGTTGTATTTATAGATAAATACAACATGTCTTAACGCTAGTTAGAAAAGTATCACATGTAATTTTGTTTAATCAAACAAATATCATGAACTAAAAGTATTTTCTTTCCTAATAATTATCATTGTTGTCAACTTAAAGCCTATAATTAATAATATTACCAAAACAATAATAGCATCCTAAAAAGATGGCTTTACAAGCATCAATGCCGTGAAAGGGAATAAAAGTTTAAAAAATATCCCAATAAAATCAGAAGGGAATAATATGCCAACTCATCTGATGGAATGATGATCTAATGTAGGAAATAGTTCTAGAAGAAACCATTTTCCTTAAATACTGGTTAAAGTTAATAAAATGTCAAAATTTATCACGTGATTTTACTAGTTTTTTTTTTAACGGCCAACTAAAGTCCCAGAAAACCAATTGAGCTCATTTCAGGAAAAATTCACATATTCACGAGCGGCCGGGTGGTAAAACCTGAGAGCTTAGTGATTGAACTTGTGACCTCTCAGTCCCAAGTATCCCCTCATCGCCAATAACCACTAGGACAAGTCCTTATGGTTCTAGGACAAGTCCTTATGGTTGATTTTACTAGTTTCTATGTTATGTTTTTGAAGGCAAATTTTCATGATGTAAAATACTTCCTATGTAAAACATTATAAACTATATATTTACACATACGTATACGTATACATAGAGAATTCGGTTTCTAATGTGGCTTTTTCATGAGAACCATATGTAGCATCTAAGACGCAGTACACGTATTTTTAGAACAGTTATAAATGTTTTAGATGTATTATCATGTAACATAAGTTGTAAACATGTAATGTGTTAGATTTATTATCATGTAACATCTTATGGCTCGTGTAACATAACTGCATCGTATTATAATGACAAGTTAATGTTGAGGACATGTGTCTTTTACTATTTTATGGAAATAGGATCAAGCTGTCGTAAATTGTCAAATTGGGCTATGAGTGTAAATTATAAGTTGTGTGGTAAAAGTTTAATAAGTTAGAAATGAGGGACCACTTGGGGTCATTTCAAATATTCAATTAAAGCATGGAGATACAAGGGTGAGACACGTTTCTTAAATCGAATATAAACTCTAAAATCTAACCAAAGTGTATTTGAGGTCAATTCTTAGGGGGGGGAAAGGAGAAATTTCAAGTTCTAGGTTCAAATTGAAGCTCAAGATATGCTCTAAACCTTCCTTCTAGTCTTTCAGGTCAATCAGGTCAAACAGTTGTCGTAGAAGATCAAGTTTTTTTATGTTAATGGTTTATAAACTAACATCATGAGTTTATCAAAACCAATGGTGGTTGTGAATTGTGATGGTTATAGTTTTAGAATAATTAAAAATGATGATATAAACTTGTTAATACTTATCGGATCCAACAAATGGGTGGAATCATAAAGTTAGCAAAATATGTTCTCGACGGGGGTTCTGACTTATTTTTTCTAGTTTCTTAAAATTGGGGATTTTGTTGCATCCATAGGTGTAGAAACATCATATTTGATGTATAGAACTTGTTAATGTGTTCTTGATGTCATTCCCCTAATTTGACCTAAATGATGACTCAGGATAAAATAATATTCTAATCATCGCCAACTAATGAGTTAAAATAACCACTCAAATATGTTCGATCAAAAGAATTGATCGATGAAGCCAAACGTTGTGCCAAAACGTTGAAATGGACTTAAATTGTCGATTTGGTATACTGGCAAGTCTAATTGGCGAATTTTGGTTCCAAGGACGTTTGTAGTGGGGAGGCCGCAAAGAGATGGACAGATGCTGACGTAGCATGCAACGGTGGTGAGGCTGGAGGGTGCGGTGCTACCAGTACAATTAGCCTAATGATCTTTCATACCCCCTAATTAAATATGGTTAAAGTGTCAAAGGTGCAAGGTCTGCATTAAACGACATGGAATCATGGTTCAAGAGATTCGAATTCAATTCTTGATGTTAGTAGGTGGTTAAGTGGATGCTAATGATCATGTTGGAACAAGTATGGTTTGGTTAAAAATATAGTTGGTCAAATGATTAACTAATGAACTGTATGATTCCACCCATTTGGTCAAGTGCACTTTTAAATTAGGAAGTTAAAATTAATAGAAAAAGAACTTACAAGCGTGAACTTCTATACTTCAAGGTGGGTTTTTACAATTTCTTAAAGTTCAAATTGATGCTTACGTTAATATAACGAAGTTGTTTGTTGATGAAAGTTCATATAAATACGTGATATGGTTTTTGACTTAAAAATGAATAATGCGTGCATATTGACTTGAATTGGGTGGATTAGAATGATGTATTACTCCGTATAAAAGTGATAACGGTGTAAATTTGGTGCAAAATTTTCACATAAGTATAAGCATGATGAAAACTATATGAATATGTTATTGTGTGTAAATATTTGATTAAGTGATACTTGATTCGACTGTGGTTAAGCATACATATACTTGAATGATAAATTATTGATAAAAGAGACATGGTAAGTGTATAACAAACCATCAGTACATGATGAGTATGCTCTTTATTCTTTCGGATTTATCAAATAAATTGTATTGATAACCAGTCGTTAATTGTGTTTCCTAAAAAAATCTTCAAAACAATTCATTGAATCTTCAACAAACTTTATCCCAAGCATCATTATCAACACAATAATATCTTCGGTTATAAAAACTGTCATACTTATATAAAAGGAAATAATATAAATTTAGAAACTAAAAAAAATAAGAAAAAGGGACATGAAAAATGAAAAAAAAAAAGGAATATGAAAATGGAAACAAGGAGGTCGGTTCCTTGCGCCGGACGTTCTCTTAGGTTCGGTTTCGAATATAGGTTCGTAGCTAGGTTCGGCTTTTGTCCACATCACCATCCCGCATTACAAAACACAACTCAAATTGTGTGTGCGCAGAAAATCCACCCACTCCTTCCCCTCATTTCAAACCATTTTCTCCGGCGAACGCTCCCCTCCGCCGTCAAACTGGCGATTGACAACCAAAAACCCAACGCCGTCCGTGAAATCAAGCCTAAGAGCCGCCGTATTATGGTTCGTAATTTCACCCTAACTAATTTTCTAATTTCTTCCTTGATTTCATCATCTAGAGTGCTTAATTTGTTGTTTCGTGTAATGCAGGGCGCCGGAGGACCTAACGAAGAAGACAAAAAATGGCCGCCGTGGCTGAAACCAATGCTTCGTGAAAGCTTTTTTGCTCAATGCAAATTACACGCGGATTCGCATAAATCAGAATGTAATATGTACTGTTTGGATTGTATGAATGGCGCTCTCTGCTCTCTATGTCTTCATCATCACAAGGACCACCGCTACATTCAGGTTAGTTTTCTGTATTCATCGTTTCGCCATCGATTAGTACCTTTAGTTATTCGTTCAATTTCAGCATTTGAATCTCGTGAACTCAACGACTTATTTCAATTCATCAAATATGAGATTCGATTACAGATCAAGCGATTGAGTTAGTTAATTAATTTGTTGATTGATGTACAGATTCGGAGGTCATCATATCACGATGTAATTAGGGTTTCTGAGATTCAAAAACACCTAGACATCAGTTCAGTACAGACGTACGTAATCAACAGCGCGAAGGTTGTGTTCCTCAACGAACGGCCGCAGCAGAGGCCAGGAAAAGGCGTTACGAATACCTGCGAAGTATGCGATCGGAGTCTCCTCGATTCCTTCCGATTCTGCTCGCTTGGCTGTAAGGTGAATAACTGAATACGATCGCCACTGTAAATTCCGATTCTGTTAACATATTACGCAAATCAACGAATGAAATATGAATTCTGTTATTCTGATCTGCGCAGATAGTCGGAACATCGAACGGTTACGAGAGGAAGAGGAGGATTTCGCCGGAGAGTAAGCATTTGACGACGGCGGTTTCTGATTCGGATGACTCTTACAGCGGTAACATAATCGGGCGGCGGATGAGTGACTATATCGGCGGAGTTCGTAGCTTTACTCCGTCAACGCCGCCGCTGACGGCGGCGGGGAGCTTCAGGACGGCGAAGAGGAGAAAGGGGATTCCACATAGAGCACCAATGGGAGGACTAATCATAGAATTTTAAGCATCCACCTAGACTTTTGTTTAATTGCTATAAAGTCCCTTTATTTTCTACTCTTTCTGAAAAGCACCCTTGCCCACTTTCTCTGTGGGAAATGCCGATTTTACCCTTAGCTCCCCCGTTTGTATAGAAAAAGCAGTTTTTCCTTTTATAAGTAAAAATGTAATTATAGTGTGGTCGGGTTAATGGAAAGGTGGTAATGCGCTCTATAAAAATTGCAAAAAGAATGTGTTTTTCTGATTTATAATGGTATATGAAACAGGTCTTGTAATGTTATTAAGCTTATATATATATATGCATTGTTTATTCAACGGCCAACGAATAAACCCCGCTATCTGGGAAACCCAATTTTAAAAGGCATTTTATCCGTGAAACGCAGATAGTGTTAAGGTTGCAAAAGCTCTTGAATTGAGCCAGTTGAGGGCTCGAGAAATCAAACTTGATACTTTAAGGTCACTCTCCATCATCACTAATGATCACTCGGGCAACCCATGTGGTCATATATATGCATTGTTTAATTACTAGAAGGAACTCGTACGGCGACAACGATGACAATCAACCAACGTGGTACTTATTTTCTATTAATTTAGCATTCCTCTTGTGATATATTGTATGGAAAATTGGAATCAAATAATCCCAACTTTTGGGTATTGGTCAAGAATAATCCTACTTTTCGTTATAACCAACAATGGTCCCAACTTTTATGTCACTGTTTTTTGGTGATCCCGCCGTCTAAAAAACTAACACCGTTAGTTTTTAGTCTAACATGGCGCTGACATGGCTTTTAGAAAGATGACCTTATTAGCCCGTAGGTTTTAAAGTCGGTGGTTCTGGTCCCAAAGCCCTGGGCTTCAAAAGCCCATAAATGTTTGGCTATCAAAAGTCTTACATGATGATACATACTCCTAGTTGTAATCCTTAAACAATGTTGATACTCCTTAGTGGGAGTGTTATCATAATTTTCTTACACTTTGATAAGTTTTATCGGACTTATGTGATTCGATTTTTTTAGGGCGTTGTAACCTTGTTTTCTTGATTTTTTTTAGAAGTGGAGGAATTAAAGGAGGTGCAAAAACGTGGAGGGTTTTTCAAATCACATAATTGGTGAAACATAAAACATAAAAGATTGCTACGAATGTCAAAGTGATATCTCAAATATGTTCTAGGTCAGTTGTATGAGACGTCTAATTAGGATAAGAAAACCCATTCAGTTTGATGATCAGTATTTTTGGTCGAACATTCACTTTCTTTAGGAGCGATTTCAAGATTTTTTAAAATAAAATTATTACATTATAAACTCTGTTGATTTTAAAGTCATAACGACTGGAAAGTTATTTATCACAGAATGTCCCCTTTGAAATAATCAAATTTTCTCAATAGTCTATTTTATATAATAATTATCTTCAAATCAATTGATGAGAGTTCCACTTTTATGGTGTTTTAATGAATTAATTTATTAAAGGTTAATTAATGTCGCGACTCCCTTAGAACGTTCAAAATTCAAAAAAAAAAAGTACTGATCAAAAACCTATGTTTTTAGAATGTTCAAGGTTGTAGCGTAATGGAACTTTCTAGACGGTCCTAGACCGGCCTAGAACCAAGAAAGGGCTGAAAAAATCCTCCCAAAGATTTTAGTCTTGGAATAATCTAAAAGTATCATGTAAATGTTATAGATATTTATCAAGGAAATGTCTACATAAAAACTTTCTAAATTTAGCTAGGACTTTTAGATTGAAGCTATAAATATGAAGGCATTTCATTTGTGCAAACCTCCTCTCAAAATCAGATTACTCACATTGTAAAGGCTTCATAGTTCACTTAGAATCGGTATTTATTGTTGATTAAAGGTTGTCCATAGAAGTTGTCTAAGAGATGTGCACATAAGTCAATAGAATAACCCCGTGTCATTAAGTTATCATCAATGTTTAACGAATCGGACTTGACAGTGAACCAGTGGTATTACCAGTTCATTGGTTGGACATCTCCAAACGGATTTAAGAGCTGGATAACATTACAAATAAAAATTGCATATTTATATTTTTATAATATATAACATTTCTAATATGATATTTGATATAAATACATATATGTGTAATTATCTTTTTCTGTATATAAAATATGAACATCATTTAGTTCTTACATTTTTTTAAACATACTCTAAACTAACCATATACATCTAGAGAATGGTTATCATTCAAAGGGAAAATATCATGAAAACTGTTGGAAACAACGGAAAATGGCTGATAAAAAATATAAGCACCCATATATGCAATCACATAATACACATATATAATCAAAAGATCAATATAATTTACTTTTTGATATCATCAATATTATAAAACAAGTAGATTTGCTCATTTGATACATCTCAACCTTTTGTGTGGTATTTTATTAACGAAAAGAAAACGTTAATTTTATAACTACAATTACGTCCAAAATAAAGAGCTTAAAAAACCTAATCAAGTTTTAGAATATTTAAGTATAAGTAGAGAGCATAAAAAACCTAATCAAAGTGTTAGTATATTTAAGTATTTATATAACACGTTTTTACCGTACGATCAACAAACATTTTTTTAAACGATATGTTTGGGCTCAGCGACATTATCTCTTCATATACTCACCTTCAATTCCATAGGAAACCTAGTTATTTATGAGAAAACCCGTGTCTTCACCCGAAGATTATTTTACTCACACCCGATACTGAACCCAAAATCTTAAAATTTTAAGTCTCAAAATACCATTGAGCTAAACATAACTTATACATTGAATAACGCGGCCTATAAAATCTAAATTAATATCTTTATTAAAATTAAATCTTCAACTTTATTTATGATATCATCAAATCAAATTTCATTTTTTTTTCTCTTTAAAAAAGTCAATCCTCCACACCCATATAAACCACATTCCCTACTTCATCAAGTGTCTTTCAACTCCTTCGGAAAATCCTTATATACATCTAAACTGGTATAGGATTACATGGAATCTAAACTGATAAATCTCAACTCCAAACAACATAACAATTTATTAGATAAACCAAATTATTTCTATCCTCGAGATATCGATATTAAGATGATCTTCGTTGACTCTCTCTCCTCCTGCACCAACCCAATGACTTTCTTCGGACGGCGTCTCCACCATCACTTGTGGACATTCCGACAAAATTCAAAAGGATCAATAGATGAAACGAGATTCAAATCAAAGACCCGTTATTGCAGCATGTTGCTTGGGCTTATCTTCAGTCGATTAGTTTCAGAGCCTGATTCCGACAATAACCGGTTTTGCTTTTGGAAATTAAAGGATTATTTTGGTGGGGTTTTTGGGCGGTGTTGAGGGCCTCACTGTCTTTCTTATCCTAGATTGCCAAATGATGTTTCCTACAAGTTCTGTTCACGGCTGTAGGAAGAATACATGCAAGATTAATATCATTCAATAAAATTTTGGTATATCCTAAAAACCCGAGTTAACCGTCTAACCGGGTAATTGCATAAAATGTCGCGTTATAAAAGAAGCGGTTCAAAACATCAAACTAGACTAGCTTAAGATCTGGTTTCGGTTGATTAAAACATGAGTTATCATTATAAACAAGATTGTGACTTGCCGTCGTGCGTTGCGGCAGTGACACCGTTCTTATCTGGCTGAGTTCTAAGATGTGCTAAGTCTAAATCCAATTGTAAGAGGTTATGACCATTGCTACATAATTTGTTGTTGATCTACTTTGGTAAAGATTCATGAAGTAAGTATCATTCCTAGTTTAAGCATTACTTTTATATCAATGATTTTCATACTTAATACCTGACTCTGAAACTACCGTGTCTACAAAATGTGCAGCCCCAAAGACATACTACGTTTGAAGTTGATTACAACCCATCTAGATGTTTTAGTACCATTTCTAGTTTCTAAACATCTGCATTGTACTTGCATCATGTGGTCTTATTTACACCCCACCTACAAAAGTGTGTACTATTCATGCCTTTTACAATATGAGCATCTTTTCTGCATCAATTTTGTAAAGATTTACAAAGTTAGTACTATTCTTCCGGATCATCATCATGTTTTCTACTTAACTACCTTTTTCAGGGGATAATTATCATTTCAGCCTTTGCTTTTCGGCTGTATGTGGCTCCGACTTGATGACTTTCTAGAGATCCCCAACGACCAATTCTCGCATGAATTGCTAAGGATCCAATGGCAGGGGTGATGGATTGGGAGGATGTCTATGGTGCAACTTCAATAGCCAGGAGTGTTGTTGTTATAATTTCAGTGATTTGGTTCACACTCATGCTTATGAGACCATTACCGAATATTAGCTAGCGTAGAGGCTATTATCCCACACGAAATTGTGACCTAAAACAAAATCTGCATAAACAAATAAATATATTATAATTCCATAGAAAAGATATTTAAGTAAACACCTATATATATATATATATATATATATATATATATATATCAAAACCTTTGCTTACAACACCATTCAAACAAAATTTTACATCTCAAACTGAAGTTAAAAAATTAGCTTCAAATGAAGAGCAACAAAAACAAAACCCAACACCTACAAAATACTGAAGAGAACCTTAGACAATTGCGATATCACAATTTATTCAAGGTGCATCAGCACCAAGACAATGTAAGTATTTATATGTATAAAACTTAACTAGGGATAAAGTAGAAATCGTTTGAAGTACAAGTATGATAAAACTTCTAACCCCCTACCTAAAAACAAAAATCGTTTGAAGTAGAACTAAACAAATAATAAGAGTCACCATTTGGCAAATGTGTAATGAAAGATCAACCCGACATAGAAGTCCAAAACAATTTAACCAACACAAATCAAATCAAATCAAATCAATAATATGAAAGGTAAATTTATCATTTATGTACCTTGAGACAAGAACATATATGGCAGACCATCATAGTTGCAAAGAAAAAAAGAAATAAGTTAAAATGAAACAAAACATTAAAAGTATCAATCCTTTGGCCAATTACTGGATATATTAGCAACTAACAGCAATATAGTAGACTTATAGCAAGAGACTAGTACTTATATTTGAAGCTCAAAAGAACATGAGCAAAAAAACCATAAAATCAACACGAACAAATTTCTATATGTTCATTATTTGTAATGATTATTTTCATGTCTTAGTTTTGCTTTGAATGATATATGAGCACAAAAAACATAAAATCAACAGGAAATAAAATCGGAATCCCAGTTTCCAGTGAAAGCAAACTACACGATTAAAACCAACTGAACAAAGCTTTCAACCTCAATTGCAGTTTAAAAAAACCAACAAAGAAACATTAAGTTTTTAATCCTGAATCAAACTAGACCACACAAGAAAAATAATGAAAAAAACCTCCAAAGAAAAATAATGGGAAAACCTCCAAAGTACTTTCACAGAGACTACAACCATTAAACCCACTTTATTTCAAAATCAATCCCTAACAAACCTTTTTAAAGCAATGGCAGACTCACTGAAGCCAATAACTGAACCCAATATGCCTACCTGAACTGAAATCTATACTTGCAAATCAGCACAAATGAGGCATTAGACTTAGCTCCACACATTTCTCTACGCACATAAACATCGACAGACAATAGGAAACAAACATGTTTAGGCTATCCGTAATGGGGCGTTATTGTCACATCCCATTTTTCGTTTATTTTCTAAATATGTTGCGGAAGTCTTACGTGGTAGTAATTAATTAAATAACCCATAGTTTTAGCAGTTTTGATAAGTGAAACATATTTTATATAAAAACACTTTTCATTTACAAATTGGGGTACACTAATTACCCCTAAGTGTTTTACAAAATATAAGATAGATCAACTATCTCATCGTTAGGTCCCCATACATTTCACAACAACTAAAACATAATAAACACGTGGTAGCATAGCACGAATTCTCCCACGTACACCCAGATCCACACGTCAAAGCACCCCATTAGTTACCTGAAAAATAGTAAAAAAAACCACAATGTCAACACTAGGTTGGTGAGTTCACTAAAGAAAACGTTTCTGTTTCCACTTCATTATTTAGTCCCATTTATTCAACTTTTGTGAATCTAGGGAGTGAATCTAAATGGAGAATATAATATGGTTTCGTAAACTAGCTAGGTTTACGATGTACAAACTGAACGTAAGCTCTAGATCAAAACTAGACTCATGTTCGATCGTATTTCTCACCATGTTTCACGACCAGAGCGACTGATCAGTGAGAGCGGGTGGTCAACCCCAGTAGAATCTACTAATACATCTCACGCTGCTTTAATGGTCTAGAAGGCATTGTTCTAAATTCCAAATTCCAAATTCCAAATTCAATTCAGGCCTGGCTCATCTTGTTATGAGCATGCGCCGACACCCACATTCAATTTCGTACCCATAATATTCTCAGTCAATTCATTCAATTCAAAATGCATTTTCAATAATAAGCCCAAAATATTCAACAAAATATATCAAATTAAATTGGGGCATTAAGTTAGTGAAACTCACATTTGCCTGGTTGTGCAATTTGTGTCTCTATGTGTGAATTTTCAAAGCCTCGGTCCTATTTCCATTAATATCAAATTAGTTTAGGTATTTCTAACTAGCTAATGTGTCAAGTTCTGAATTTCTCAAGTATTTGGCAAAATGACGATTTTGCCCTTAGTCGTCTAATTTCTACAATTAAGGCATAATAACTTAATCTTTGGTCATAAAATTTTATCCTAAGGCCCATTATATTCTATTTACTTGATTATTATTATTCTTAACTTTATAACACCATGTTTTCGAATTTTTCCTTAATTTCTAGCCAAATAACTTGTTTTTACGACTTTTCGGTAACGGTTTTTAGCTCATATTCCTTCTATATTCTAGTTTTTATTTTTCCAATATTTTTATATGTTTCTTAACCATAAATAATCTATTTTAAGCCCTTCGGCTACTGATCTCTTTTGTTTTTATATTTTATACCAAATTTTTACCGAATTATCCCGTTTTAATGCTTAATTTTATCGTTTTAAAGGTTCAGGTGCCATTTTCTTCTAAGTTTTCAATTATTTTCACTTATATTAGTTGTCTACTGTCTAAAATATGTTCTTGAATTTTTCTATATTTTTCCACCAATTTATTCTATTTTTAAGCATTTTTAGCTAATTTTTAACATATAAATTCCATTTTAATTATTAAATAAATTCTAAAAATTCTAGAAAATTTTTATAAATTATATCTACTGATAACTAGAGTTCTCCTACTGACCAAATCAGATTTTTCGGATTTTTGTCCTATTTTCTCATTTTTCACCCATTTAAAGCATTTAAAGCTTTTAAAGTCCCATTTCTAATCATTACTTTTTCTCCATTTCTATACTCTAGGTATTTATGACTAGATTTGGTCTTTTTATACAATAAATACTTCTGATCTCATTTTAGTTTTTATAATTCTTAACTATTTTATATAATACCCACATATTTAACTTCATAATTTTTCAAGTATTACATATGTATGGTGTACCGCTCGTGTTTCCTCATAACCGACCATTATAGGCGGAATTACCATGAGAAATAGTCACGGGGTTTATGTTAGTGACAATCGTTACCGACCGTGTAGGCGTCATTGACGACCATGAGGCGGATTTACTACAATTGTGACACTAAATATTGTTTTTATTTAACATTTTTGTTACAATCTTCAAGTATTTACATAAATATATATATGTAAATTTTCGGATTTTTATTTAAAAAATCCAAGGGTTTCATACCCTATTTCATATATTCTACAACTTTATTAGTAGTCCAAGATCAAATGCATAACATCACATAATCTTAAATACATGAAACTACATGAAATCATAGATTTTTCTTCATGCATGCATCATCTAACCCATTAGTTGTGTTTTTCTTTCAAAAACTTTGGGTTTCATCTTAAGTATTCATGTAATCTTTCATAAAACTTCAAGTTTATGATCTAGATTCTATATGCATGGAAGTTTTAAGATGATCAAACCCAAGTATTAAGCTTAACACACAAAACACACACTAACACACATCACGATTTGTGTGTGTGTGAGTGTAGTTTTTCACTTATTCTTGTGTTTTGAAGCTTGATCCTTCCAAATCCTACCATAACTTATCATTATTTGATGTTGGTTCTTGGATTTGGAAGTGGGTTTTGAGATATAGAAGAAGATGAGATGATATTTGCTTACTTTGAAGCTAGAGAAAGAAAGTAGGTGTTCTTGAGAGATGATGGAGATTTGAAGATTGTTCTTGGTGTTCTTGAGTTGGATGAATGTTTGAAGATTCAAAGAAGTTGTGTGTAGGTGATTTTAGAGAGAGAGTGATTAAGTGATAATGAGAGTGTGGGTGGGGTGTGTGGGCCGTAAATAAGGAGGGAGGGGAAGGAGGTGACAATTTTTTTTTTTTTATAAAAACTTGTCTTGTGTGTGTGTATGTAGAGATTTAAAAAAAATAACTAGTAATGATAACTTATTAATTTATCATTACATACATACAACATCACATAAATGTGATTTATTTTTACACTCCACCTCACTTATATATATATATATTTACGACACACTTATGCACACACACACTTCTCTTTTAATTTTTATAAACTTTCTAATTACACACAGTGTATGTCGTGTTTTACGGGTATTTTTCCGAATCCAATAAATTCCAATATTTATACCAAAATTCATAAAATTAAATTACGCTCAGAACCGTATAATTATTTTTCAGTTTCGTCACAGTCGGTCGGTGACCGAATGCAGTGACGTTTTTACACGGCTTCTTTCTATTTAACGCGTAATTTTCTCTAATTCGTCACTAACCGAATATAAGACTTTTTCTAAAGTCTTTATCTTATTTAAACTCATAGTTTAAACCAAACGAAATATTTTATTCGTTTCGTTGGTCGGTTCGCAGTGACGGCTTTCAATATTCAAATAATTCACGTAATCACAATTATTTCCAAATAAATCCTAATAAATTCTAGATTTTTATAATTAATCTAAAAATTAAAGTGACGGATGTCACAGTTATGGGGCTTTTTTTTCCTAATATGGCGCCCCCATAACGCCCCTCCCCACCCCCCGGGGCGCCATGTTAGTCAAAAAGGGGGAGAGCGCTATGTTAATGGCGCCGGAGCCCCTCTCTTGTTTTTTTTTTCTTTTTTTTTTGCTTTTTTCTTATTGGTACACCTCATACCTCATAACCCCCATCTTCATAACCCCCACTACACCACTTTAGCCATGGAGCCCCTCTTGCTGACGTGGACGCCACATGGCGCATAACGCCCACAAGGGGCTCCATCCACTACACTTAGCCTTATAAATAAAGCATAAACAATACAAAAAGATGGCTGAAGCATAAACAACTAATAAATAGTAATAGCATTCAATGATAGCAGGAATTCAGAAAAGTAGGTGAAATGACAATGTCCATTATAGAAAAAACAATACCAGGTTCCTTAGGCAGCAGTGACCTCGGTCACTACGGTTTTTTTTTTCTTAGAAGTGTCAAGTATATGTGTAATTTGTCGAAAATATCTATATGTATTAATTAGGTACCTACAAAATATGTTAACAAACTATTATATAGCTTAGTGGTAACCACCACGTTTCGCATTTCAAAGCTCTCGATTTCGACACTCACTGACTTTGTTTTTTACAGCTTTATCTTGGGTATCATAAATTGGTCACTGTCATTTGTCATCCTAATGGCGATTCTAAATTTCTAATAAGGTCATCTCTGGTTATTTCTCTTAGACACATAAATCTTCTTCAATCTCGCATGTCAATCACCAGCCATTAGCCTTGCTGTTAATTTGTGTTTAATGTATTAAATTGTATTTGTTTGATTTCCGTGTATAGTTTGAATAGGTTGTGACTAGAACTTGTGTATATGACATCTTTTGGCTAATGCAAACGATCGAACATTTAGACACTTAGGTGGCGTATGGTTCACGGAATGTAATGTAATTGGAATTGTAAAGTTTTCCTTTTAAAGTTGTGCTTAAGTTGGGTAAGGAAGGGGTTTGAAATACAATGAATTTCTTTAATCAATGGAATTTAGAAATCCTTCACTTTAATGAAGGAAAGTTATATGACCTCAAATTCCATTGATTAAAGGAATTCATTGTATTTTAAAACCCTTCCTTACCCAACTTAAGCACAACTTTAGAAGGAAAAGTTTACAATTCCAATTACATTACATTCCGTGAACCAAACGCCACCTTACAGTTTCTTCTTTCATTCGATGTGTTATGAATTTTCGGCTTCAAATGTAGAAAAAAACCACTTGGTTTTGATGGAATGGATGATGTTATTACTTTATTTGCCTTCTTTTGTTCACAAGGTATGAACCGCCGCCTCTATTCCTTGATTTGGTTCTAAATTTGATGAATTACTTGTAAATTTTACATACTTGAGCATTCAAAGTAGACTGATTCTAAAAGTAGTTTTAAGAATTCAAAGCAAATTATGATTATGTAGAAAGTAGTTTAGATAAAGAAAAAAAAAGGACAATTTGGAATAAACCATGAGCAATGATTTGGTTCTTTCTAAATCCTAAAACTAATGCTTCAAGAGTTTGACTAATAAGTATAGGCAGGAGCTTAATCAATATTTGGCTCTTTCTAAGGTTCCTACTTTCCTTATTCTTGTGGTTAAGTTATTTATGTCCGGCTGATGAGTTTTTAGAGACAAAATTCATGGGTGTTTGAATATAATTTATGTTCCTTCACAACGACTTTTTTTGTTGAATTTTGTTAGGATCTTCTTGGAGTTCAAACTACTTATGTCTAATAGTTAAATGTAAGAGTTACGGTCTGATCTATTTTATAGGATGTGTATCAATATGAGACAACAAATACTAGGAAGGAGTTACTTTAGAACCACAAAACAAAGGTTTGTCTCATCTTTAAAGTCTTTAATTTTCTTTTTGAATTTCTATTATTTATAGTTTTTTTTTTATAGTTTGACCCGACCCGAACCGGATTACCGATTTGAATATTCACCTCGAAACATAGCGATAAATTCTTTTTGGGTCACATTACTTTTGGTCATCACTAGAAAATTTTCTAAGCTCCGCCACTGAACAATACCAATAGTACCCGATGAAAGTATGGGACAGTGAATCATGATCAAATATCAATAAAAAGAGCTGAAGAAATTCAACAAAGGAGCAACATTACAGGCTTAACATTCTAAGCAAAAGTAAGACATAATCATCATATAAGAAAATAAACATGCATAACAAAAAAAAATTGATTTTCGAAACATAAAAGATAATAAAAATAACCACATGTAACAGCCAATCTTAGTTACACATACCCTAAATAATTGATCATATAAATTGGAAACAGTGAAGCAGAAATACAAACATCAATAGAAATTGAGACACTTTCCAAAAAACAATCCATACCAGAATTTCATCATAAAAATTGAACAAACATGATATAACTATGATAAAAAAAAAACGTTTCTTGAAAGGGGTATTTTGGTTTTTTGAAGGGGTTTCGAAACGCTGCAAAAGCTCGGATTTTTTTGAAGGGTTTCTATGACCGCTTCAAAAACTCAATTTTCAAAGATTAATTTTCTATTTTTTTTAAACGGTTTTTGAAACGGCTTCAAAACATATCCCGATAAATATGTTATTTATTTAAACAAGTTAGTAAACCGCAAGGGCTGTTTCGAGAACACTAAAATATAAAACATATTTGCTCGTCAACTCCTAGTAGCGACGTCTTAGGGAGATAGGCTCTAGTGGGATCCACAAGGCAAAACTCCTAATGGTGAGGGAGCTTCAGAAGAAATTTAAAGCTTCTGAAGTAACTCTCCTCGTCTGAAATCATTCTTGTTTCAAAAGCAACTTTAAACTTCAAGAGCAATTTGCCTTCAGAAGTAAGTTGTCAAATGGAAGTAACTTGGTCAAACCCGTGAGCATACTCACGGAAGTGATATGCATGTGTGACATCGTGAATTCCACGATGAAGATTTGAGTGCGTCTAATTCTTGTGGAGAGCTTATTGCAAATTGCATTATGATTTATGGACTTGTGGATGCCCTATTTAGACTTCTTTTTTTGAACGGCTAAAATCAGTATATTTGTACTTTGTAAAAATTTAAACTCACGATCACTTGGTTAGAAAGTCACCACTTTACCATGAAGTTATCTCTTTGAGATGCCCTGTTTAAACTATTACATACCAAGACCAAATCATCTTATATGTGTTTATAACGACATATATTGATAGTATTTATACATGTTTTAAAATGTTTGGGGAAAAATGTGAACATTATTATGCTTGTTTTATTTATATGTTTATAAGATATGTTGAATAAATTAGGGCAAACTTAAACAACTAAGTATTCTTTTTCTTTTTTAATAATTTTGTCTAGTTTTACAAGTTTGAATTGTTCAGAATTACAAGTTATAATGCATTTAATCCATGGGCCCATGAAAATTACTTCATGTTATCGAGTCTTTGGAGTCAACTTTAGTCCGCAAATTAAATATAACCAGTTGGTAGCCGTTCTGGCCCATCTTAGCTGGATGCTTTAAAGATTAACATACCAAAATTCCAATTAAAAGCTGGTTTAAAGTGACGTTAAAAGACAACTTAATGGTAAAATAACGTCTTCTCAATCAAAAGTTTTAGGTTTATATAATTATATCCTATAAAATATGGATGTGATGCGGTGATTTTAACCGTTTATAAAACTTGTTTGATGTTTACTACCAAATTGTTCCTTCTATAATTAAAGTTTTTGTTATAAATTGATCAAGATGTAATTCAAGATGTATGCTAATCAAGTGATTGAGTGTTACCAGAATTTAATCGTTAGATAGGAAAAAGTTATACATGTTAAAACAGAAATTATATATATATATTTTTTTTGACAAAGAAGATAAGGATTATATTTAATTTCCAACTGCTACTAGCCTTCTATAACTAAAAATAAACTGACATTGATTACCTACATAACTTTCTAACCAACCAAAAACAAAATTGAAAGGTGAATAATAACAAAACCTAAAAATCAAAGATTGAAAAAGACAGCTACATCTTTAAACATTTCTTGAAACTTAGAGAACATGGTATATATGTATACATCTGCCTATACTTCAAATCTTGCTGAAACCCTCTTTTTTTAATGTATAACTTACCTCTAAATAGTTGGTTTTCTGAACAAATTTTGGTGTTATGGGGTCTTTAAAGGATCCAAAAACATTGATTCCACACATAAACCCTGATAAGGATTGTTCCCAGGAGATCTGCACAATATTCTGCAGACAATGGTGTAAATACATCATCCTTCCTTCTCCCCCGCCGCCATCTAATCATGGTGGCGCCACCCTCTCACCGGTGGTGATCGTGATCGTTACCCTAATCGGAGCCTTATTTCTCTTGATCGGTTGCTACTTTATAATCTCGAGATACTGTTCGAGAAACTACAGGTCGTCTGTGCTGTTAAGACAATGGGTTGATGATCCGGAAACCCGTGAACTGGAATCGGGAGTGGATGGTCTTCATCGGGTCGAAGATCATTCGGATTACGTACCGTGGATCGTTATAGGTAAAGGTTTGGATGAAAGGTTTATAAAGTCGATTTCGGTTTGTAAGTACAAGAAGGAAGATGGTTTGGTTACATGCACAGATTGTTCAGTTTGTTTAGGGGAGTTTCAAGAGGAAGAAAGCATCAAGCTTTTACCAAAGTGTAGCCATGCATTTCATGTTTATTGTATTGATACTTGGCTTAAAACTCACTTGAATTGCCCCTTGTGTAGAGCGAATGTATGTTTCGATGTTAAATTTTCGACGCCAGTCTCGCCACCACTGCCAGCAGCGGTGATGACAAGTGAGTCGGGAGAAAGAGATGTGACATTTGAGATTGGAGAGGAGCCTCGAATGAAGATGAAAAGATCGAAATCCATGGACTGTTTGTACCAGGCTCGAGTTTCAGTAGCTCGAGTTGTGTTCTTTGATCAAACACAAGAAGCGACAAAACAAGAAGATGGAATTCGGGGTACTGTGGTCCGATTGTAGGAAAATGTTCTGGAGGAAAAGAGCAAGGATTTAAACTTTGTTAACGATTCATCAGAATGTTTTGTAAACGGTTTACAGAGATGTTATAAGATATTTTGACTTCTTGTGGCATTTGTTTTTTAGCATGTACTTTTAAGGAACTATTAAGCTAAAACTACCAAGAATAAACAAGATGTCTAGAAGTGGAGATCCTGCTTCTAAACACAGATTTTAAAGCTCAATATTCATCAAAAAAAAAAAAATTAAAAA
>JBCNJP010000021.1:6179288-6233700 GCA_039602395.1 Deinandra increscens subsp. villosa | reverse complement strand
AAATTTTATCCAAAGCAGAGTTCAAGGCTTCAAGCTCAATATTCAGCCCCTCGAGTGTTTTCCAGCCGAGCCAATCCGGCTCATTTAGTTCCAAACTCGAGCTGAAGTTGGCTCGGCTAGCTCGGTAAGCAGTCCTCAAACAACCGAGATATTTAAGTGGCCTTGTGTAACCTACTAACCTACACACTAACATATAGTTTATTGCTCTTATTTTTCAGTCAAATTGTTGTTTGATTGATCTGGCTTTGACTTGAAGCATAAACCACATGATTTTAAGAATATATATATCATACCAGATAAAACCTCTAAATCCAAAAAATCTCAGCAACTAAGTTCAGGAAACTGTTTAAAGGTTAAAACCATCCAATTTTGCATAAAGTCAAAGCTTTAACCATATTAAGTCAACCAAGGCCAAGAACTGAAATAAGATAAGCAGTAGCACACACAAACTACTGCAGAAAAAAACAGGTGGAGTCAAGTTTCTCTTTTAAGGACACATTTGAATTAGATGAAACTTACTCATCGTCATCAATCCAGTCGCCATAAATCCGATTAATCTTCTTAGGAACCTTCCACCTCGGGATGGGCCTCTGAATTGCACCTGACATCTCTCCAGAACCAACTGCATGAGCAGCAGATGAGCCGGATGGTATTACGACATGAGCTGCTGCAGAGTCAGATGCTGCTACAAGATTTGGAACCGTGGGCTGTTGGTTGTTAAAGTCCGCGCCTCTGTCAACAGTTCCCCCGCCGTATGGTCGCAGTTCTGTCAAAAAGAGAGTGTTGGTTTCAATATATCCAGAGATGAAAAAATGAACTGTTCTGTATTGGATGTCAAACTTGCATGAGCTAAAAATGATAATTTGCTATCAAATCTTATGGTACTTGTGGAAGTTAGTCATTTGACCCGAACAAAATTGTTATGTTTTTACAACGACCTCTTTTGACCCGTTAAAGCTTACTTGACCTCACCAACCCCTTTTGCCGGACCTAGTCATTTCACAGTCAAAAGCATGACGAGTAAACATGGAAGATACTGATTCATGATCATATGATAGAAAGAATCGTATTAAAGCTACTTGGATTCAATCATGTCCCTATCTATGTGAAGTCATTGATTTTAAATGTAAAAGTAGTATAAGCAAAACTGATAATCGGTACAGATATTTTCACTTGTAAGTTGTAACACTGCTTTTACTATTCCATGTACGTCTTGTACTCATTGATGTAGATATACATTTTTCTGAAATATTCTTATTAAGTTTTAACTGTAAAGCCAGTGGGTGGAATTCAAAGTAAAAGTAAATGATAACTCATTTAGCACAGAATCAGAGACCTGCGAAAACTATTAAGTCATGATCATAGGTTTATAAGATCAATGGATATATAGATAAAATTGTGTCAATTTTGACCCATTTACTTATGAATTAATCAAACTGCACTTTCTTTGTCTCAAGTAAGTCAAATTAAAACAAAAATTAGCTAAAAAGGGAACAAGTTGAATGGGTGAAAGTCACCCAAATTCTATAATAATTCATATAACCTTCAATATCATTTTATTCAAATATTTAGATTGTTATCAACTTATCATTAAAAAAATGCTTTTGCTATCAAATTCAACGCATATTCTTTAGTTATTAGTGAAAAAAGGTGTTTTAACTGTCAACCCAGCTCGCCCTTCTCATTTGGACACGTTCTAAAATGACCCTTTAGCCTGAACCCATTTTGATATGTTATCCAACCTTATGAAGGCAGTAGTTTACTACTATCATTATTCGTACTTTTGTATGGTTGTTGATTTGATTCTCTTAGTCACAATTTATGTTACCTGGGTTACTATACAATACATGTTGGAAAAGAAAAAGGGGTTTTGAAGCGAGGGTCTCAATGGGAGCAGCCACTCTAGCCCCAGAGGAAAGGTTTGTCCCATCCCACCCTCGCCAGATCCTACATTCCTACCAATAGCCATGCTATGAGTTGGGTACATTTGTTTGTTTGTTTATCCAACCCAGACCATTTATAGTTGACAAGTACTATTCAATCTAACAAGCACAAGGTATTAATTATGATATCCAGCGTAAACATATAAACAGAGAAGGAAATTTAAGATTATTAATTTATACTAAATGGAATTAAGATCAACTTAACAAAACCTGCTTCCCCATGAGCAAAAAAACACTCCCTTCCATATCGGCAATAACCAGTTCGTTCCCACCTGCTACAAATCTGTGTTCTCCAATTAAATGGCTTCAAGGTTGAATTAGACACTGTTTGTGCTAGGAGCAATGGTGCTAATGGTTGCATAGCTGTTTCTGTTGTTGCAGCTGATAGTGGTTGTGCTGGCAGTGGTGCTCGTGGCAGTGGTGCAGCCGGTCTTCCACCACTCCCAGTTGCAGCTCCACTCCAATACCCAACACCAGATCCTGGACCCACAATTATTGCCGAACTTTCTCGGGGTTTGGCTTCCTTGTCATGAATATAAATGCAGTTGTCACCAAACGGACAGCCCGCTTCAGTGTAGTATTGCTTACAGTGTCGGTGATTGTAAGATCTATCATTCCCTACCACCACACGGCTGGAAGACCCAAATGTCGGAATTTGAAATGATTCACTTAACAAAGCCCCATCCCCTCCATGAGTCAAATTAGAAGCAGTAGCACGATATCCCTCTCCAAAATCAGACCATGTGGATGCGTTATGATCCTGATTATTAGCTTCATCTCCACCGATGATGTGAAATACATTTGCACCATCTGGACCACGAGACATTTCGGTGGCGGCTGAAGCTAACACTAAAAGAAGTCGACAAAACCCTAGAAAAACACAGCTATATATAGGCAGTACAGCTCCACGAACGACGTGGCAGAACTAATTTATTGTTTCTTAACAAAAATTAAAAAGCGCTAAGATCCAAGAAAACACAAAATTTAGGCTTAAATATTTGATTAATTATTTAGATACATTCAAATAGAAACCCAAAAATCCAAGTAATAGTTGCATTTTAATGCAGAACTAAGAATGGTGCAGGACTGCAGGTAAATGGAGATACTGTGATGTAAATTGACAGATTCAATATCAAGAGCATCACTGACATTTGGTTGTGGGTTTAATAAAATGTAACAAAGGAACAATCTAGCCACATACAAGATACAATCAGCCCAAGAAAGGAAATTCTAAGAATCATACAATCTTGTCACTGGAAAAGATCTAGATAGCAGATGAGTGTAAATCTGTAATTCAAAGAACTAAGTGCATTTATTACACTGGAAAATAAGTGATTATCTCATGAAAACAGTCATTAGTAGTTCACAGAGTTAGCTATTTTGTCTATAAACAATAGCTGTTGTGTCAAACTTTGTATAAGAAAACGTGAATACAGATACAATTCACTCAATGTTGTAAACTTACAACTTTATCATGGCATCAGAGCTCGCAGGGGCAGCTCAATCAATCCAATGCTGAAACTACAACTTTGTGACTCTGCAACCCTCAATCAACTGAATCAGATTCACAATTTACTAAACAGTTCATAAATGATGAATCCCTTTCAACATATCAACCAAGGATGTAGAGTATAGGGAACAATAGTCAATAGTACCCTAGAATTAGAAATACTTACAGAAAACCTTAGATTCTAAGGCTTAAAATCGTTTCCTACATTAAATACAGGGAGAAAAGTAGACAGACGAATTTTGCCTAAGAAATTGACCACAAAGAAGCACACAGATAGAACACATTTTCAAACAAACACTATAAATGACAGCAGTTCTAATTAAACTTTCAGATCTGTAAGAGGCAATAAATAATATCTCTTTGAGATAGCAATATATAAGCTAAATGTCGAGAATCAGTCTCATAGAACTAATTAATTAATCAGTTATCGTTAGTAGGAGAGGAGGAGGAGAAATTACTGTATGAAATCAAGATATACCGCCGTTTCCATCCAGTAAATTGAAATTTTGTTGATTCCGGTGACATTATCTCAAAAAATGAGAGAAAATTGAAGACGAACCGCAGAAAGGTCCCCCGATTATAGACACGAAGATTGTCCATGAAGAACCGGCAGCAGTCATCAGTTTACATACATATATCTAACAACGGAATTAACTCATACTCCGATCATGTTGTTTGTGTGTCGCAAAGAGCCGGCGAGGCGGCGAGCCACTCCGTCATCTTCGCCGTCGGCGGTTTCCTATACCGGCCTGTTGAAAGGTCCTCGGGTAAATTAGGCGTCGTTAATTACGGGCCACTTTTAACAAGGATATGAACCTTTCTATCGTAAAGGTAAAAATGTAAGGTGAAAAGTAAAATAATAATAACATACTAAAAATCAAAGCTCTAGGGTTTAAGCAGTGGCGAATCCAGGATTATTATTTATGGGGTTCGGAAATTTTAGGTGTATAAATTTTTTTGACCGTCCACCCTATATACAATTTTTTTTGTTTTTTTGTTGCCACCCTGTATACAAATAAATTTTTAGACCGATTCGGTTCGGGTCGAGTCGGGTCGGGTGACGGGTCAATCGTCATTCGAGAACAAAGTTATAAAATAAAACAAACATATAAAAAACTTAGAACAAACTTAAATATTAAAAAAACACAGTGGCTAAACAAAATCATATACAAAACCTATAATAAAACAGTAACAATTTGTCAAAAAATTTTGATATCAGTGGCTAACCTAGTCCAGTGGCGAATTCCGGATTTTCGGTGCACAGGAGCCTTCGACGCGGCGATCTGGCTTGATTCCGGCGAGCTTCCAAATTGATTCCGACGAGATCGCCCTTGCCCCTGGCGGCCTGGCCCCTGTAGCAGCGTCGATCGAAATTCAGGCACCCCCTTTCCTCGTTTCTTTCTGCCGTAATACGTACATAGCGCATCCCCAATTACAATTTTTTTTAGATTTTTGGACTTAAATTAATGTTGGGCTTTTTTCTAAGTTTTTTTGGGCTTAAATAATTTCTGGTTTGTCATTATTTGGGCTTTTTTCTTAGTTTTTTAAAAAGATTTTTTTAGTTTATTATTACTAATTATTAGTGATTTGAAAAAAAAAATAAGACATATATTTTTTTTCTTTTAAGTTGAGGGTCGGTGTAAAGATTCTATGGGGTTCGGTCACAAAATTTCTTGGGGTTCGGTTCGTAAAAAATCGGAAATTTAACACACCGCGGAAAAATTCATGGGGGTCGGGCGAACCCCTAGGTGTTAACCTAGGTACGCCACTGGGTTTAAGTCTTATCCATAATATAAAATAATTAGGGTTTTGGGTCTGGTTGACGTTTTTTTTTCACCTATGATAAATTTCTCTCGATGAGAAATGAAGATGATCTGGTGATACCAGTGGCTCATCAGTGATCCAAATTTGTCGTTAAAAAAATAATAATAATCAAAACATACTTTCACTAGCATAAAACATTACATAATACGTTAACAAAATTAAAAATAACAAAACATTGCATAAAAGCGTCATTAAAACTCATATTCCACATGGGATGATCTTTAACCGCGATCCAAGCCAAAAAAAATGTTCAAAATCAGTATCCTCGATGGAACAATGACTAGCTTGAGTCATCTTCAAAATGTCGTTTACGGTGCATCCTATTTCATGGTTGTTCTCAAAGTGTTTATAAATACCGTGAAACTTTGTCATCTACTCATCTTCCTTATAAGTTTACGTCATTTAGAGCATAGCTGGTGAGGTGTTTTCAAGTGGTGTTTTTTATAGGCTCATCCAAAACATTGAGCAAAGCTATGGCTAAATCATCTTCATCTAGAAGTGACCATTGTCTTGAGATACATTTTTATGAAAAAAGAAGAGAGAGTTAAGTAGCTTTTTGCAGAAATTAGGTAGATTTTATAGAACTTTAGTGTATAAAAGTTTGTTAAATAAGTGTGTATATAGAAATTAGAGAGATTTTATAGAATTTCGATGAATCAAGTCTGTTAATTAAGGGTTAAAAAATTTAACTTTTGGGGTTTTACCGTTTTTTAGGGGTGAAATAATTTTTTTCTTAAATAATTGTTTTAGAGGGTAGTGTGTAAATTGAAGAGAGTGACACACTTTTTATACAGAACAATGAACAATAACGAAAATTTAAGCTAGTTCGACAAACCTCTCGATCTGAGGTGGTCCACAACTTTTGGCCTACCAAACTTTAAATACGAACGCTATATTTTTCACATAAGGCTCCTCACCAGCCTTGCCAAGCTTAGCCGAGATGAGCGAGATAGGGCTATAAATCAATCTGGTTTGACACAGTTGGTTTTTAAACTAAGTTGAGAAGTGTGATTGAGCCTTGCCTCAATTAAAAAGCAATCTGGTTTAGTACGTTTCGGTTCAGTTTAAGTTGGTTTAAAAATAAATTGTCTGACTTGATTAGATTGTTATACTTTAGAAGAAATAAAAGATCTTGATACAAATTAACCTGAATAGCTACAAAGACTTTGATCTTAAAGATCAAATATATTTGTACTATTAAATATTAAAAAATTTGGTTAATTTAATAGCAAAAAAACGAGCTACCTTCTCTCCGGACCGGCTAGGGGCGTAGCTTTTAAGGGGCGGGAGGGGGGCCCGACCCCCGAATTTTTTTTTGCGATGTAGGGGGTATATAATTTTCGTGTAGAAAATTTTGATATACTCCGGTTTCGACCCCCCATTTACCAAAAAAAATTCGTTAGGAAAAAAAATAGATCCCGACCTCCCACTTGATATTTTCAAGCTTCGCCACTAGGACCGGCTCATTTACAAACCTAATGATTTACGAGACTTACGTACAATCAAATCATAACTAAAGATTCTATACAACGATGTCGTAATGAAAATAAAATCAATAACACATGTTGTGAACTAATGATATGATGCAGAAGCGGAATAAAACCTCGGATGAATCCGAGCAAGGTGCCAAAACCGGCGATCCTTAGATAGGGTTTAACAAAACCTCTGAAAATTCTTTATTTCAAAACTGAACTACCCCAATAACGATTACAAAGAAGTCTTTAAATAAACAATAAACTTGGAAAACAAGATAAAGTTTAAAAAGATACTATTTAAAATAATAAACTACTAAAATAAAGATATGATCGCGGGTTTCTGATACGGATCATCCGATCCGTATCATGATCATGATATAGATATATACAAACCGAACATTAAACGATCATATTATGAATAGTTCAACGTGAAATTGGCTAAGTTTGGCAATATATTTGTTTATTTGGGCTAATTACCCCAGGTAAACGTGTTAACTATATACATTCTTTCATATACATTCTTTCATATTCATATACTAGGTTAGTAACCCGTGTACTACACGGGTTGAATTTAGGCTCATAATATTAACTAAATATAAAAAACGATTTTGAGATATTTGAAAATTATAAATGACATAATTCATTATTAAATATTAATTGATAATTTAATACATTAAAGATGACAAATTCTTGATTTGTTTCCTTAAAAAGACTCAAATTATTGAGTAATTTATCAAATCTACATAATGTTTGTCATTTTTTTTAAATGAAAATTTTATTTAGATAAAATTGGTAATTAGTATTAATTGGTAGTTTACTAACTTGATAATTGAATCTGGTTTTGACATGTGGCACTGATGATGTGGACAACTTAAAAATAAGACATGTGGAAAGAATTTTATTGCTTTATTAGGATTAAAATATGTTTATTTTCATCCTTAAACGATTTATTTTTGTTTTAAAATAATTATGTTTATAACTATATGTCTAAGTCCTTAACTCTATAATTATTATTATATATAATAATAATAACTAGTTCCCGAGATTCGCGCGTTGCGCGAAGCAGTGTAAATACCCATTTATTGTAATATGCGTGCAAGAGATGGCGGTTGATGCCACGCAGTCCCGAAGACACCTAGAATGCATCGCATTTGAACCGTTTCGCGAAACGGATGGATGATGCTAGATTTTAAAACTTTGAATTCGTACTACAAAGTCAACAACTCCAACAAACATAATCAATGTATAAATGTAATTCAATGAGAAAGTAAAGCAATCCATGTCAATCCCTAAGGCATAATGGTCACAATGTATGATATGTTAGCACTATCAAAACTGTGAACAATTTGGCATCGTTTAGACCAACAGGGATACAATGATCTATAGCATAAACATTAAGGTGGTTCACCTTAGAGAACTTACAAAATTGAAAACACAATCAGACCATGAAAGAAATAGATACATGTAATCAAGAGTAATTAAATAAACAAAAGCATAATTAAATGCTATAAAGTGAGTATAAAGGAAAAACGGGTGGGTTACCTTACAGAATGTAGAAGTGGAAAGACTCAGCTATAGGCTTGAATGTTAATATGACCTTTATTTTGAATAAGAGTGTAAGTTAGCCTTATAAGTTATGCTTTAGGAGCCTATAAAGCATAGGGGATATATGCAATTTTTCCTATTTTTTAACACTCCAATAGAAATAACATACCAAACCCCAGAGTCACCTCTTTATACATGAATTTTAAGGAAGATGGAATCAATAAAATATACCAGAACATTAATCACAACCATTAAAATTCTATTACAATTTTAGCTTCTAGCAAAGGTGATAAAGAGTTAATAAGAAAGCAAAAGCAAACTCTATTACAATAAAGTGATTATAAAATCAGAGCACAACAGTACCTAATATGAAGAAACCATGTAAACCAAGTGGAAGAGACAATGTAACTCCCTTACCAACTGCAAAACAAAAAACAAAAGCAACATCAAACACAGTCTACAATTCAAAAGCACTATGAAATTTCATATAAAACATATCACTAAAAATGCAATGCCCAATTAATAGACTATCATGGAGATTCGATTGAATGGCTACTAAACTTTCAATGTGGCATTACATAATTATTACCTCATATGAAATACATAATAACTACAAAGAAATTCAACTCTAAGGTAACTCCCAATCAAATTATCCACAAATACATTGGGAAAACATTAGAAATAACCAAGAAATTCAACGGAAAAGATCAGAATTAATGATGATGGATGATAATCTCAACAATCTCATCTAAATGATGAATATATAACAAAGGAATTTTAGTACCGAGTTTAGCAAAATAAGAGAAGATGGTTTACCTCACCATTGTATGTGAAAAGTCCAGTGGTTGCTGCAAGAACAGTTTTATAGAGTTGCGAACTTGATATTGTGCTTCCCCGTTTACTTGATACAGTGTTATAGGCAAGATCGCCAACATAAATTTTGTAAGGTGACTCAAACACCAAGCTCTTTTCAGGTCGCGAACTTGATATTGTGCTTCCCCGTTTACTATTCATGTCAACTGAAAACCCGAATCACATATCTCGCCCATCAACATCCTGTTAAACCTAGCCAATTTCGGGCATGTGTTATAGAGTTATAAGTATAATAATACATGGTACTACTCTATGTATCAAAACATAATAAAGTTAATTTCTTTGATATCGTTATAGGCCCCTAGTTAATTGAATTCAGAAATTCTGTGGTGTATATAGAAACGAACAACGGCAACATAAAAACGATTTACGATTTCAAAAACTCACAGAACCATCAAGTGCAGCAATTGCTACTTTGGCTTCTTTAAGTGAGCTCATGATTCTTAAATACAATGTCAATACCCTTGATTGTTGGTATTTTTTCTTCCGATCTCCCAAAGGATGTTCATATACAAGTCAAATATCAAAGTAAAACCTTAAAAAATTAGAGCAGAGAGCATGAACAGGAAATGGAGTACAAACAATTAACAGTAGATTCAGAAATTAGGGGGAAACTATATACCTTGAAGCCTATATAGGCTCATGGAGTAGAAATCGCTCAGATCCTACCGACGGTGGCGACGAACGCCTCCTAGCCGGCGGAAACATCACCGCAAAAACATAGTGAGGCAAGACATCAGCGGCAGCCACCGTTTACGACGTCACACCGGCGATCACTAACGCCGAAAAGATGGCGATGGCGACGGCATACACCAGTGGCTGAGAGAGATAGCAGATGAGAGGGGCTGTGATTTCACGCGTAGATTAACTCTGTCGGATGAAATCGGAATCCAGAATTCGATCTAGGGTTGAAGAAAGCAAGAGCTTGGATTGATGATCGATTGAAGAAAGCACTAAATCAAATTGAAAAGCTGAAGTCACATAGCTCGATCTGCTTTTTGATATTGGTGAATTCTTCATACGAAAGAGGAGCAGGTATGAAAAATCAATTGAGAGATGAGAGATGGGCAGGTATGGAGGTGGGATGGCATCTTCTCCTCTTCAACACTCAATCTAACGTGTATAAGTTTCTGGCTCCATCAACGAAAAAGACATAAACACCCCTGGGATTTGCTCTCAGAACTATTCACCAAAGCACAAAACCATGTTAAAAAGGCTTCAAGTGGCTTCAAGTGCTTGTACATTGTGTTGGGGAGGTAGTACATTCCAACTTTTACTATTCACGGACTTGCTTATTGTTAATAGGGAGTAATATCTGGGATGGGATTAAAAAATGCTAGATTTCACCTGTTAAAATAGTGTATATTTATTTGAGTTCCCACCTCCAGATGTCAAAATGTCAATATTCCTTCAATTTTAGATTTGTAGGTCCATCTATCATGTGCACCATGGTCCATGGTGCAGGACTAGCACAAAATAAATGGCTAACATTAAACAAGTATTTATGCGCATACTCATGGCATAACAAATCATAATAATGCTTTGGGCCTTTGAAGGTGTGATGGTAAGACAGAAATGTAAAAACTGACTCCCAAACTTTTCACCCATTCTTACTTCTTAGCAGGGCGGAACTAGAAAAAAATTTGAGGAGGTCCACAATTTTTTTTACGAAATCACTATTTTTAGATATTTCAGTTTCATAAAACATACATAAAGAAATTTGGTCTGGATCAGATTGATCACATAAAACAAATACGGCAAAAACTTAAATTAACATGACAAAATTTTAAATAATATTAAAAAAATGAGGATGATAAAAATGAAAAAACTTAAAACTAAATAGAAAAACTAACGTGGCAAAAACGAAAATAAAAAAAGTAACGTAAGTAAAACGATTTTTTTTTAAAGGAAGAATGGTCAATAGATTTACAGATCTTGTGCATTTTATGAGTAGGTTTTACTGTTTTATTCCGTCCAAAAGCATTTGATAAATGTATTTCTATTTCCTTCCAATTCTCTTCTTTATACTCCTCAAGTGAACTCGGAAACACAAAATGTTTTTTCTTCCTTTCTTTTCCCTCCTTAAACTCAGAACACAAATATATTTCTGTTTCCTTCCGATTCTCTTATTTATACTCCTGAAGTGAACTCGAGAACAGATGAATGAAAAAAAAAAATCTTCTTTTTATATCCATTTGACATTTTTGTCCTTCACTAGCAAAATGATTCCTCGATTTATTTATATCTATATATATATATTTGTTTTGGTTTATTAATGTGATCTCAATTTATTTTATCCATTTTTGAGAATATATTACTCGGGAACAGGGGGGTGAAGTAAACAAACAAAGAAAAGGAAAAATTAGATTATGTAGAGATCCGGGATCGAACATGGGATCTTTCAAAACCAACCGATGATCATACCACTAAGCTGACAGCGCCTTTTGTTATTCCTTTTACCAAACTAAATACTTAATAACTCCCCATCACAAAAATAAAAGTGCTTAAACACCGTTCATATATTTTCCACTTTGGGTACGAAGTTGAGGGGGTCCACGGGGACCCCTGGGCCTATTAGAGGTCCGCCTCTGCTTCTTAGACCACTATGCTATGATGGTAGAGACAAGAAATGTAAGAACAAATAAAAGGAAAATGAGTACTCCTTATACCTTCTAACTCCCCCCAAAATCCCTGATACAAATTTTCAAAAGGAACACTGGAAAAGTTCAACCATTTGATGATGTAAATACTGCTTCTGAATGTTAAGACAAACAACCAGCAGAAACAAAGTGAGATTACAACACAAGCTCATCGATGAAAGTTACAGCAGAATTCACTTGCTTGCAATCTGCATGATACATCTGAGAATGAGCAAGCGAAAGACATGAACAAGGGTCTAAACATACACTTGGATTAAACCCCTAATTAGTATTGATAAATTTGAGATTAATGCAAAACACCAGGATTCCACATACTACAGTGACTAAAACTAAGCAGCAATACAAAAGTAAGGCCAATTAGTTGGCCTTAGTGATATGCCAATGAGTTTCAAATAAGAACAAGCACTACAGTATGAGGGAAACAACAATTTATCATCATCATCCAGAAGGCAAAAATTCATTGATCAAAGCTGTCAAGCAACAATGGAATATAGTATGCCTTGTAAAGAAACTTAATCTTCCTACAAACTTTAGGAGAAATCGAAAAGTACCTATCTCCGAAGCAACAAATCAGATGTACATGATCAAGAACAAACACCAAGTAAATTGCCATCATGATGGGAAACTGAATGTAAAGAACCCTATTCATGACCCCTGTACTAACAACTATCTAAAAGAACATGCCCACAGCACTCAATCAAGAATCTGCTTTCATTGAGCAAAACAGACCTGAATCTTTGATCTCCAAATGCATTATCAGACCTTTTCTGGTCCACCACATCCGCCATTGTTGTTATCCACCAACTTCATCGATTCGTTCTTGCAGTTGAAAGATCTAGCCTCTTTCTTGTTCAAAACATCCCAGAAGAAATCTGTCATCACAGATTCATAACCAGGCATTTTAGCATACCCAGGGAAATAGTTGATATCAATAACAAGGTACCGATTCCCAACCTTAGTATCCCTAATAACATCAAAATTAAAAAGATGCAGTTTCATAGCCTTACGTAACCCACTCGCAATATTTATTATCAAACTCATCGGTGGCATAGCCGCATCTTCCAAATCCAGCATTTCATAATACCTTTCATCATTCCTTTCATCTAAAGTCATGTTAGAGACCTGCGAGAACGATAAACAACCACGTAAACCACCCAATTTCTCCTCCGTGATGTCCGGTAACGACTTCCGTTTCACACATTTCACATACTTACCAACCACGTACACTTTGAAGATCACGCCGCCGTGGTTCACAAACTCCTGCACAACAGTAGGGCTTTTCAGGCTCTCGAAACCCTCGCTGCTGAAAATCAACAGCATCTTATGAGACTTCGCGCTCCCGTCGGCCACCAAGGGTTTTGCAATCACCGGAAACTTCAAAATCAAACCCTCGCCCCACGCTTCCGCGTTTTTCAACTTCTCAGGCTCGTAAATCACAATCTGTTTCGGTACCCCAAACGTCGCCGTTTCGTGACTTTCGTGACATTCGTCGCGTTTCACCTCCTGAATCTCTGATACCACATCAAGCATCGAAATCCGGTTGTGTAACCGCTCGATTGCGTCCGGAAAGTCGATTACGATAGCGCTAGGGTTACAAACCAGGTACTCCCGGAGCTGTTTCCGCCATTCCTCCCCGTACAACTTATGAAGCACGCAATCAAAAGGACCTTGATTCACTAACGGTTTTTCGGTATCGATTTTGATGAGATCGATACCGCGTTCTTTCGCTAAATTCACCAGAGAAGCCTGGATGAAACTCTTTTGTTTCTTCAATAACAACGCGTAGCCTATACTGAATCGCTTCGTCGTCATTTCCGCCGTCGTTCCTGCAATTCTCGCCCAATTTTGTTCCTCTCTGATTTCACAAATGCAATCGAAACACTCATTAGGGTTTTCGTATTTTGAATATGGAGATAGATACACACAGGCGTAGTGAATGTATATAACGCCGGTGACGCTCTCGGAGTTAACGAGACTGTAGTCTGGTGAGGGAGTATATATAGGGTTTGAGATGGTGAGTTAACTCGGGTATCTGTTTCTGGTGAAGTTAACTATGGTTAAGGGGCATAGGAAGTCCACGTGGCATATTCTCTCAAACAATATACGGATTCCGCCGCACTAGTAAGTGTCAGAATTAACCAAAAACAATAATTTGCCAAAAAAAGCAACGCGTGATGGTAGTCGTTGGATGGTTATGCCTTGGTGAAGAGAGGGATGAGATTGTGCCACGTAGCAAGGATTATTAGAAGGTGGTGGTCCACTGATCACAAAATCTCTCGTTTAGACCATCCTTAACCAATCATATAGAGCTTTGAGTTAACTTTATTTTTGTCCCATGAAGTTTTATTAATTTTTTTTATTTTTAGTTCAATTTATAAAAAAAACCACTTTAAAGATGTCACTTACTTTGATTTTTTTTTTCAGTTTTGATCATCTTTAAAAATATGTCTAAATTAACCTTTAAATTTATAGTAATTTATGTTCAATTTGAACTCTCATCTACAAACTTAAAAAGTTAGTCGATTTATCTAAGGGTGAGTATGGCAAAAATATTCTAATATTTTTTGTTCCAATATCCTTTTATATAACTTTTTGTTTTTATATATATATTTTTCTGAGTATGTCAAAATGAATAATATGCTTTGGATTTGGACTACAAACTGACTTGGACTACAAGCTGGATATGGCTGGGCTACTTCGTAAACATGGGCTTGTATACACATGGGCTTTGATCAACTTATTACATATCGTGGACAATTGGTGAATTTAAATTAAAAGAATATATATACAAACAAAATCATCTCTGCAGTAACACCATTCTTCGTCTAGGGTTTACTCTTTTTTCTTGGTTCAAAGTAAGGGACCATATCATCATAAATTTCTACTGCTGTTTTCTTCTTAGACGCTATATGTTTTTGATCCTTTCTTTAGCTGCTGAGATTTTTGTATATCTAGAGGTTTCATCGTAAGGATGGAACTTAGTCTTGTCTCATTGTCTCTCTGTAATGATTTCTTGGTGCAAACAAAAAATTTATAAAAAAATAAAATTAAGGTTTCATTTGTTGATGATAATCTATACTAATAGTTTGATCACCAACACTTTCAGTTTTTTTTTTGTTGTCAATGCAATCCAAATACCATGAGTTATTAATTATGATAACTCTTAATGAAATGAGAAAACATAAGGAAAACAATAATAATAAATCAAATGTAAATAGTTTGAGTTATTAATTTTCACCCGACCAGGTTGACATTAAACAAACGGTTACAACTCAACATGAAGTATGTACTAACGAGGAGGGTGTTTGAGATTACTTATGTAAGTGTAAATGTGTGTTATTATTATTATTATTATTTTTTATCAAAAGTGCTTATTAAGTCATCACTTTTTTAAAATAAGTCTTTGAAAAGGTGGTTGCAATAGTTTTTGTGGCCGAAAAAACCAATAAATCAACACATTGTTTTTTTTTAAAGTGTGTGGCTTAGCTTATTATGTAAAAGGACCAAAAAGCTAAAAGTTAATAAGAAAGTCAAGTTTTTGTGGTTTTTAGAAATAGCTTTTGGATAATTTCCAAAAAGGTTAAAATGAAAATCACATTTTCCCTTTACTCAAACATTTTTTTGAACTTTATGGCTTTTTGAAAAGACCACTAAGTTAATAAGTTATTACCAAACTTAATCGCAAACACCCTCTGGTTTAGAAACCGAAGTATTACATGTGTTATATGGAGGTTAAAAATATAGAATAATAACATTTTATTATTATATTGTTCTTCATATCGATTGTTTAATATTCTTTTTTTTATTTTTAATATGTTGTACCGATTGATGGGTTGTTGTTGATTATTGTACAAATAAGCTGATAGTTGCTCCTTAAGTTGACACGCTGGTTATGTGACCCATGAATAAAACTGTGGGTTAAGATAATGGTATATAACCCTTAGCAATTTTGAGTTTTGTATTAGACATGTATCTTTCAAGTTGTCGCCTCCTCCTCTCGAAAACGAGGGTTTCTATGTTTTTTCGAGTTCTTGAGTGTTTCCAGGTTATCATCTCATTGATGGATCTGAGCTAGGTTGAGTGTAGTCTTCATGTGTTCATTTCTCGTGTTCCTTTATCGTTTTAAAGAATCTGAGAATTATCTTTTGGAGTAAATCATTTGGTTTGGATATCTTATGTTCGATATGAGTTTTCTTGACAACAACATAGTTTAAATAATATTTTATACTGGCTTGTTTGGGATTGCTTATTTTTTCAACTTATTAGCTTATTAGCTTTTTGAAAAGCTAATAAGTTATTTTGGGTGTTTGGTAACCCATAAGCACTTATGACATTTAGCTTTTTGAAAAGCTAATAAGTCAGTTTTTCATAAGTCAACTTTTCTTGGCTTTTTAAAACTGCTTATGACTTTTTGAGTGGTCAATTACTATAATACCTTTATTTTAACTTTATACTCACTTAAGCTTATACACACTCAACCCATTTTTAGTCATTTTACATATAAAAGCACTTATCCTTCTAAATAAGCAAATCCAAACACTTTTTTTTAAAAAACTCATTTATAAAAAGTCATAAGCAAATAATCACTTTTAACAAAAAGCACTTATCCACTTAAATAAGCAATCCCAAACAAGCCCTAAAACTTATATGTTAGATATCATTAGCCGTTAGCCTAACAAAAAAATAATAAATATTTAAAAATAAAAATAAAGATATAAGAATTATAAAATTATATTTATTTAAAAAGTAGAGTTGATATTTAATAGACGAAAACATTATGATGGTAATTAAAATAATGATAACACCAAACGTAAAACATAGAAGAAAGATTTCTTAAACAATTATGAAACTTGTTTTAAAAATGCAAGTAATACAACACATATCTCCTCATGTCAAACCCTAATAATTCGCATCGAATATTCCCAAACTTGAATGATAATCTCTCTCATTCTCACCCAACGGAAAACGAAACTACAAAACGTGAACTCTCCGATTGCCTCATCACCAAACAGTGATCAACCGAATTGCCTCACAATTAGAAACGTATCAGCCTTGTTTTCCTCTCTCCGTCTCCCAATTTTAGGCCTTGAATGCACTGCTAAATTCCCCTAAAATCATCTTCTCAATCGAAAAAGATGGAACAGAAACCCTCTGAAGCAACATCATCATCATCCTCTTCGATAAGAAGCGATGATTATAAGATGAAATCATCTTCATTTTCATCAAAATTTCCGTTAACTTTTTGGGAGATGGCGGGTGCATCCGGTGTTGTTTTGAGTTTCGCCGTTGGTCTTGTCGGAGTTTATCTCACCTTGCCGGATTCTGATTATAGCTTTCTCAAGCTTCCGAAGTCACTTGAAGATCTGCATATCCTTAGGTAACTAGTTGCTTCTGTAATGTATGCTTAGTTTTTAAGAAACTAGATCTATTTATTCTGTGTTAATTTAGATCGGATTTGAGTTGTTTATTTGATAATATTATAATTGAAATTGAAGTTTATATAACATAATAATTATATAGGATAGCTTAAAAAGGTTTTTTTTTGGTTGATTAACTTGATGATGGTGCACACAGGAGGCACTCCTTTTGTGTATGGGCAGATTTTGTGCATCTATAGATATAGCTTCTTAAAATGTACATTGGTTTATTTGTATTAGAATTTTGGATAGGTGATGAATAGAAACCTATTATAAATATAACTACCTTGCGCCTTACGAACGTGATGTGTACACCTTCACCTCACGCCTCGGTTTTGTGGACCCTATTGCCTTGTGTACCGCACGCTTTGTAAAACCATGATTAATCATTAGTGTTGGTTGGTGAATTTGAATCAACTACTAAACATATGCTTTTAACAGTTTATGTCATGTAATTTACCTTAAATCTTGTAATCTCCTTGGTATTTGTATTAACTGGAGTGGTCATTTGCAACTGAAGTTAGCTTGTCTTTTTCACAACTAGTCAGACTAAAGGTGTACAAAAAGCCTGTTATGATTCTGATACCTAGTTATCAAGATAAATGTGATAGTAGCTTATTAACCATAGACGTTAGCACCTGTGATCTTATTATCCGAATGTGGTTCTTTAATACGCAATTGTCAATTTGAAAACACACTCATTTAGTCATTTAGATCACATATTTGGTTGGAATGCATGTTTTAAATCACATGTTTGGTTGGAATTCAACGTTTGGAGTTGAGTTTTTTTGCATGTGGTTTTGAAGATGTTATTTGAAATTTTGCACTTTTTATATTATATCTTTATGTGCATCTTTGTGTTTCTTTTTTGCACATGTGGTTTTGAAGATGTTATTTGAAAAAACATTAAAGTTTTTTTCTTGATTTATGTAGAGATAATCTTGAGAGATATACAAGTGACTACACTGTCCAAGTCTTAGTGGGATATTGCACAGTTTATATATTTATGCAAACTTTTATGATCCCCGGAACTGTTTTCATGTCCCTGCTTGCGGGGTCCCTTTTTGGGGTCTTAAGAGGTGTAGCTCTCGTTGTCTTTGCTGCTACGGCTGGCGCATCTTCTTGCTACTTTTTATCAAATTTGATTGGGCGGCCCTTAATATCGTCCCTGTGGCCTGATAAATTGGTTTTCTTCCAAGACCAGGTATGGCTCAAATGTCCTATTCTGTTAAGGCTGCAATTTCATACCCATATATGGGTAAACAGGTGAACAGGGCTAAAATGGGTAAACGTACAAAAAATAGATAAAATAAAAATGGGCTGAACAAGATCAGAAGTAATCCAGAGTGTATTCACATTGCAGAAAATCTTCCAATCACTAATCATGATTACAGTATTACTTTTTTAGTATGGTCAGACCATACTAAATGTTCATTTTGACTGATTACCCAACCTGTCAGATCCGACTGCTTTGCTACCTTATCTGTATCCATCTCTAGAAAGTCGAAAGCTTCTAGCTTTATTCGATGAAGCGATCTGATGAATTTTGTTTTGCTTACTCAGGTGGCTAAAAGGCGAGAAGGGTTGTTGAATTACATGCTTTTTTTAAGGTTGACCCCAACCCTACCTAATATGTTTATTAATGTTGCTTCGCCGATAGTAAATGTGCCGTATCATATATTCTTGCTGGCAACTTGCATCGGGCTCATTCCAGCTGCTTATGTAACTGTCAAGGTATTATTCTTAGAATTTCTTTCATTATGTTTCAATTTATTTTAGTTTATATATATCAACACCCTAAGGGTGTTTGGATGTGCTTTTAGAAGCTGGTCATCTGAACAATCTGTTTTTAAGTTTTTTGATAAACGAATTTTGGTTCTAATTATCTGAATATTAGTGGTCAAATAATCAATTTCATACCAACTGCAAGAATAATGATTTTTCTCCCTCTTTTAACATATACTCAGAGACTTTACTCTAATTTCACAAAATACCTATTATTATCTAGCAAGAATGCCCTTTTGGTCATTTTATTTAGAGAAGTCAAAATTATTACTACTTTAATTAGCGAAAGCACATCCAAAAACTATCTTATACAGCCCATTCTATTGTCACTATCATTTGATTCCGGTTATTTAACATGGCATTATCACTTTCAAGATTCACATCCAAACTCAAACATCCCTAATACACACAATAGGAGGCTAGGAGTTAACTTTTGACATGTTAGACAATTTTAAGAATCTTGTTTTTTCATACCTTCATTCAGTGGGTTGGAATCACCTGAACATGCTAAAACAGGCTAAAGAGTTATCGTCACTCTTACTATTTTTGTGGTTTCTTGTTTGTTTATGATTCAACAGGCAGGAATAACTCTTGGAGAACTACAATCAATTGGAGACCTATATGACATCACCTCAATAGGAACCCTGTTTCTCATTGGGCTGGCATCTGTTACCCCTACATTTATAAGCAAGAAGATGCCATCATAGTAATCTGTTCACCATTAAGTTTCTAACCAACCGCTCTCGGGATTTGAAATCTGTACAAATTTACAAGTCTGCCCTCAATAACGACCATGGTTTTCCAGCTGTTGAGATTCCATGGTTCGAGCCGCAGATGTTGGAGAGGAATATAAGGGTCCTGCACTATTATTTACAACTTGTTCTCTTCTATAGAAGGGCAATAAGGTAAAGTACAGTTTAATCTATGTTGAAATATATGAGAAGATGGATTCTTGTTATGATTCAGTTTTATGTTATGTTTTACTTGCTCTGAGGAAAGTTTCATGTGTTTAAAGATGTAAATTTTTCAATATATTGAATAATAACTATGAAATGTGATGCCATTCTTAGATTTCGTCCTTCATCTTTCCATCAATTTGGGTGTAACTACCGAAATCATTCCCCCTTTTCCTGTGTTGTTGCCACCTAACCCATCACCTCCCAAACCACTCTGCCAGGCCTTCGGACACGTGAGGAACAGATGGCCAAACTTTGGATGTTAGTAATACCACACTTTGCTTTTTTAACTTCTTTTTTTCCTGTCAACTCAGCCCCTACACCATCACCTCACGCTTATACACTTTATCCCCGTAATATTCATCCCACTTCACACTTCACATTTTTTTTAATAATATTTAAATATATAAAGTGGGGGGGGGGGGGGGGGGGGGGTTATAGAAGAGAGAGATAGAAGGAAATAGTGAAATGCGATGAATGGAAGCTACAATGCTTTTTTTTTTTGCGGCGCCGCAGAGGGAGTTTTGGTGTTCCCACACCATACTGCAGCCTAGTCACCACCCCTGCATCATGCGGGTGACCATTACTAACGTCCTTAGGATCAAATCAGATGTATATTAGTTGCGTACTTGCGTATCTCTATTTATCACATAAAATACATGCTAAAATTCTAATGATTGGCCTTGCTTTAGCGTACGGGTCCTTGAGGTAACATGTTCTATCATGACTGTAGGCAGGGGTTTTTATATGTGAAATGTTGGTGATACAAATAATTGGCTTCTTATTTTAATTCAACAATTTTATTTAAACAATTAACGTGTTAGCAAAATAATTACTTTAGGGTTTAAGATCAGGGTTTATATTTGTTTAAGATCAGCTGTTTGGTTTATTTATTTATTACTTTATACATTGGTGTCTGTCACTGCAACGCGCGTCTTGGTATACCGATAGTTGTCATGAAGGACTAACAAGCGCCAAAAAAAAGCAACAAGATTGTATTTTCATCATGGATTAACCATTATCGTGATAATTTTACAAACAAATTCTCTATCTACTTAAAAGATTCATGGATTAAAACCTAAGGGACTGCTTTTGTTACTACAAGCTATTGGTTTAGTGATAACCCGATGACTTTTCCTATGGAAGGTCGTCAACTCGAGCCTTAGTGCTTGCGTCGGGGGGGGGGGGGGTATCTGGTTGTTGGAGTTTCTGCCTATGGGGTGACCCTGAACCGTCAAATAACTGGGGACCTTTGAAGTCCTGACAATCTGACATAGGGAGATTCATAATAACGTTGCTAATAAAAGGAGGGGAAATGAATGCTTTTGTTATTTAACCTAGTTAAGAAAGTAAATAGTTGTAAATCAGGCGAGGATCCGACTTTCTTTTTGCATCATCTTCATCCTTGTAATATATACTTGAATGGTTGCTTGATTTTGTTTTGGAATGTTTTCAGTTGTTTTTATTTGTGATTTTTTTTTGTATCGAAAAATCAATGAAAACTGTTTCTTGTTTCAAGTTTAAAGAAAATTCGTCATTATGCTAAACTACCTAGGTAAAGTTGATCAATTCTTCCTATGCTAAAACCTAAAAGGCTTGTTCAATTGGATTGTTGGTAGACGTGGCAATCTCAACCCACAAATACAAATTTGGATCAAAATGAGTTGCAATCTTAACCCACAAATACAAATGTGGGTCAAAATGAGTTACTTAATATTGTTTGAGGTTTAAATTGGGTAACTCTAAAAGTTGATTTTTTTTTACGCTGTGTTCCCGAGTTTACTTAAAGAGGGAAAAGAAGATAAAAGAAATGAAAGGAATAGAAATGAAAAGAAGAGAAAGGAAAAGAAGGGGAATGATTCCTTTCCTTTCAAATCCTTCCGATTTGGAAGGAAAGAAAAACAATAGAAAATGAACTAACTTTCCCTCTTCTTCCCTCCCTTTCTCTTCTTTAATGAAACTCGGGAACACAACTTTTTTTTGTTTCCTTTCCTTTCCCTCCTTAAGTAAAACTCAGGAACACAAAAAATTTTAAACTTACTTTCCTTTATTTTCCTTTCCCTCGTTAAATGAACTCGGGAACACAGTGTTAAAATATATAAAGTGTTAGATGGTAAGAATAGGACACTTAATATTGTTTAAGGTTAGAATGGGTAACAACTCTGGAGTCTAGGGGTCAGACGGGTCACAACTCCGGTCGCCTGGAGTCTGGATTTCACGACCAAATTCTCCCCGTCATTCTACCCTAAATCCCTAATCGACCTTAACGGAGTTCTTCCTTCTTAGTAATCAATTGACAGATTGACAGAGTTCAAATGTTCACAACCCTAATCGACTAATTGCTGCGACGGATTGGACACGAAACAGCGCTCGAGAAACTCAAATGTTCCTTTCAGAACGACGATTTGGGTCGAATTAGACACGATTCGCGAGTCTCCAGGTTGTTTGAGAAGAATTGGACATGTTTTTGCTCAAGGTAATTGGACACGATTCTTATTGTTTGTTAGAATGAAGATATTGACTATACTGTTTTCTTATTCCTAAAAATGTTTTCTTCTTAGTGATGCATTTCTTCTGGATTTTGCATTATCTTTTTGTGGGTTTTGCTGACTCTAATTGTGGGGTGCCTTTCTATGTTATATTCTTTGTTATATGAATGATTATTAGGCTATAATGAGTTAACACTAAAGTTTTCGTTTATTATATAATCATTGGTAATGTGACTCTCTCTTATGTGTTATATCTGAATTGCAAGAGTGGAAGTTAATGTCTGATTGTCAGGTTTACAATGTGTATCATCATCATATACCTTATGAAAGAAAAGAACATTAAAATAAGTTGTTAATGTACAGTGTGTTTTAACAAACCATGTAGGTTTTGGATATTGGTCTGCCTTCTCATTACATGTTTTTTCTGGTTTATATGTCTCTATAGGCAAGAATTTCATGATTATTTGAAAGAACCAAAAGCAAATTTTCTCTATGTAAGGATGGTTGATATAGGTAAATTTCCACTTTTGATGTGATGAAGTCCAAATTTCTACACAGGAAAGAGGAAAAGAAAGATACAGTTTGATATTTTTCGTCATAATTGACAATCTCTTGTGATGATAGCTGATAGATAGGTTGGACCTTTTAGTCAAAACTGTCGATCTTTTTGGTTGGTAGCTTTGACCTTTTGGTCAAAATTGAGATATTTAAGGCTGATAGCTGATGGCATCTCTATATGCTACCAAGTTTGTGTGCAGAACAAAACTGACAAGAATATGACACGATTGTTAGTTTTTGACTAATGAAATTAATTGGTTAATCTGCTAAGTTTGTTAACTGGTAATTTGTTAACATCTTTGTCCAAAATTGAAAATAATTAGTTTGTTTACATCTTTGTCCAAAAATGGAGAATTTACGCGATCTTTTAAATTGACATGTTCTCATTCTTTCTATACATTGATCTTTTTTACCATGTAACCCATTTATAATCTCTTCATCCCTTTCATTGTTTCTATGTATCAACCTCCTACAGACCCCCAATGTAGACCAATGTTGATAAAATTTCGAATCAGATGTGCAAGAGGCGCTGCCTTAAGGCCCTGAGGCGTTTTCCCTGATCGCCTCGAGAGCCTCACACCTCAGGCGCTATTTTTAAAACCAAGATGCCATCTCAGCATCCTTCATTTTCAACATCCCTTTATTTATTAGACATCCTTTTCACAGATGAAGAATTGTCATGTCTTACAATTTTCTTTTTAGCTTCTTTCCAGTTGTTTCATGGAGTATCAAGGTCAAGCCCTGCTTCAACTGAGACTGGGGATCATATTGTCATTGCTTGCTGGGATTACCTATTGCAAACATGCCCCTGCACTTTCCTCTGAATTGGTATAAAGTCATTTCTTTCATTACACTTTTCTAAGAAATTAATTTCTCTAAGTGTTATATGTATCATTATTCTTTGCTCTTATCTAATATTAAACATTTATTTTTATCTATTCAGTTTGGGAGCAATAAATATCTCACAGAAGCATACTTTCAGAAACATGATACCTTAAATGATCGGATTTTCCAAGATTGCATATCCAGTGAGCTTTCTCATGTCTTCTGTGAAAAACAGAACTTCATGCCAAAACTGTCGGTTATAGTGCTGCAGTTACTTGGTGATGGCTCTCACCGCCGTTTAAGTTCACCCTTTAAAATTGCAAACCAGCCAGAAGTTACATCCAAGCTCCCATCACTCTGTGAGGCCGTAATTATTGCGAGACTGCCCTCAGGAGTATTTGCTGACCCATTTGAGTTACAACATCTTACAGAACGCGGGGGTAAACGGTCTTAACCTTGAAGCAAGTCAGAAATAGTATGGTTACTTGAAGTTTTTTGAGTTATTTTGTTTTCAATGACTCTTGCAGTGTTTAGCGGTGCTTCTGCGTTTGGGGACACAGATTTAGAGTTGCCTACTGTGCGGGCAAATCGATCTGTTGTTGAGGTTCACGTGGATTTGAGCCCTAATTTGTTGTCTGGGAAAAAGGACGATTGGGAAGTTAACATTGAGCTTCCATTGCATGCACGCTATGCGGTATGTCAATGATTAGCATCAACTGTGCTTGCATTATACTGTTTTTAGAGCCAGTAAGATGGGCATGATTAAAACGGACTGGATTGGCTTGCTAACACTTTTTTTCTATCTTTGAAGGGTTTTTTTTAATAATTTTTTTAATTAGTTATCAGTGCATTTATTTTGAATACGAAACCAATATATCATAACAATAATGATCTGAATCTTTCAGTAAAACTATGTAGGAGGCTGCATTGCATTAACATAAATCTTTTTTGAAGATTTTTTTTTATAAATATTATCAATGCATTGATTTTGAATACAAACCAATATCATAACAATAATAATCTAAATCTTTGAATAGAACTAACATAAAATTTGGCAACTTTCAACTGGTTTAATCCATTTGACCTATTCTCCTTTTAGCTAATTTTTTTATTTGGCATGCTTGAGATACGACACAATCCAAATTGGCCTATTTGTAAGTAAACAGATTGAATTTCACCTTTTGTGTTCTCTTGACCTGGTACTTCGAGATTTTATTTTCTGGCGAAATTTCACTTTTTGTTTAAGAAGAGGTTGGAGACGAGCTTTTAGTCTACAACTTATTCAATTATAAAAATCTTGTTTATGAATTTCCGTTGTTGTCTGCTAGTGTTGTTTAATAGATTTTATATAAGGCATGTTTTTCATAACCAACTCAATTGTTGATTCAGTACTTACAATATACATATACCATTTTGTGGAAGATTAGTAATAATTTCAGCATTATATGTTTCTTCTTGATCTACATGCTTTTCCGTATTTGATTCAGTTATATTTACTTCTGCAGCCATTGGGAAAACACGGTTACACAAAAGTTGAATTTGGGTATCCTGACTTGTTTTTACATTGCATTGCTGATGGGAACCGACTTAACCAAAGCTGCATTTTTCCATTAACCGATGGTGTTCTTACATCCGATTCAACATCCATCGATTGGGAAGTACCGTCTGGAATTGTGGAACACACAAAAATTGTGTCGGTGCTTACTTTTATCGCAGCAGTTGTAGGTGCTTTATCAATTTTCATGGCATGCATCTTTTACTCAGAAATTTCAGTCTACGACGGTTCAAAACAATCTTAGTATCTTTAAGGTTTGTCTGTTATGTTAACTATGTTTATTACTTATTTGGAACTTGGAAGGTTATTTTGTGTCATATTGACAATGTTCATTGTTCATTACCTTTTTGGCATATTATTTTGTTCCTTTAAACATGTCATTCTACACTTGACAGACATCTTTTGTTACATTTTACATTTTGTGTTTAATCATTAGGCTATCCGTAGTGGGGCTTGAAAGGGCTTTTAGCGCTCCTTTCACGCCCCGTCCCACTACGCAGGGGCGCTAAAAGCAAAAAAAAATATGTGAGGGGCTTGAAAATTTGCACGCTTGAAAGAGGAGAGAAAAGGGGCTTTAAAGGGGCTTGACCGCTACACCATTTAGGAGGGGCTAGAAAGAGGCTTGAAAATGGTTCACCACTACGGATAGCCTTACAAACTTCCATTCACATAGCACATAGCCACATAGTACATACCACCACTATATTATTTGGAACAACTTATTTATTTATTATGGGCATGGACCATTACTCAGTTTAAATAGTCATTATAGACTAGAAGTTATCTATGTGTACTATATCATTATGTAGTCCATTGGAACTCTAATATTGTTTGGAACAACTTATTTATTTATATTGTTCATGGAACATTACACAGTTTGAATAGTCATTATAGACTAGAAGGTATCTATGTGTACTATATGGTTATGTAGTCCAGTGGAACTCTATTATACATACAATCAATTACCCTTCATGGTTCAACTTGTTCTTAAGCCAAGTTAGCGAAAAACCCACTCTCCGCTCACAACAACCGTCTAGCTGCCACGACATGTGGTTTCCGAACTTAGTAACAATATACTGCTCTAAAAAAACTATGTTATATGATTGTATTTATTACACCACCGACTCATTTGTTAAACTTGTTACGCTGGGATAAAAAACAAAAAAAAAAAAAAAAAAACTACAAAATAATAATAAACTAAAAAAAACAAAATAATAATAATAATAAAGATAAAAGAAAACACCACTAAAAGATAATGTACAACTATATAATGAAACTATTTGAAATTTCAAATTGTTTTTTAGTTATAAGAGGTAATTGGTTTGTGATGCTATTTTTTTTTTTTGAACGGCAAATTTGGATCACCAACGGAAACATTACACCATCCATCCGATCATCTCCAATCCCCATCAGGAGAAAACTCACTACTGGTGAGAAAATGACAAATTACATCAAAATGAAGCAAGATGACACTCTTCTATGACTCTATGTGTGTGTGTGCATATATATATCCCCAAGATGTCAAGATGATGCAGGTTTTGCATCATTCCATTTTAGTAAGCAATCAAGAAAGGAACCTGCAATAAAGCTTACAAAGGACATTAAAATGAAACCCAAATAAACAGCCTCTAAAGTCATCTCCACATACAGATTTCTGACATTTGTCCTAGATAACAATAATAAACCTCCAAGATAACCCAAGTTTTTAAAGAGACAGCAAATCTATACAAACAGTTAAGTTACATTTGATCCGGTTTCCTGCTCCCCACAAGTATACCACCCCCACCACCACTGGCATGAAAACAAAACTATATCACCAACATGAACAACTTAGACAGTTACATGAACAAGTGAAGCATCCGCATCTCAAACAAGCAGGGCATTTTGGTAACTTCACTTCTACGCATTTAGGTTTCCGCCACCAGCAACATCCACATTTCCAGTTCAGTAAACAACACTTTGCTTTGAAACAATTTGTGCATTTCAGGCAGTTAGGCCTTGCACATTTCAAACAGTCGGGCTGCCCGGATTTTAGACAACAGCAACTACATGGATTAGTACAAGATAGTGTTTTGGGGTTTGACTTTGACTTTGACTTTTTTGGTAAGCGGAGAGTGGGCTTGATCTTTGAGAGTCGCGTCTTGGTGGTGATGGTTTCCATTTCATAGATGAACCGACAAAGATGTCGGATGTAGTCAGGGTAAAGTTCTAGGTTGCAGTGGCCACCTCCTTTGATCCATAACGGTTCAAACGGGTCCTTAGCCATTTTCCATAGTCCATTACCATGTAGCCAATCCACTACATCATCTTCGGTACCCTGTCATTTGTTTTCATCAAGAAACAATAGATCCAAATTCAAGATTCCAACAAATCAACTTTGTTTCGAATTTCAAAAGTAAACAGGACGAACTTACATGTATCACTAGCGTGGGACACTTCACCTTCCGAATCTTGTTAACATTCTGCAAAAGATTCCACCAATTTACTATTATTCGCTTAATCCACTTTGGTAAGCTAAAATGCTAACAAAATTAAAGGGGCGGAATTGTCCTTCACCTTGTATATATCGAAGCAAAGTGTACACTTCACATGACAAACAACTCGAAGGCCAGAAAGAATACCACTATGAAGAACTACTCCTCTTAACCTTGGCAGCTTAGCAGCCAAGTGCAGTGTGGGCCCACTTCCAACCGACTGTCCATACAAAATTAAGTCTTCTTGGCTAACTCCATACTCTGTCTCAAGACACTCGTATACTGCCTCTATGTCTGCATATGTATTACTCTCACTTGGCTGAAGAAAAAGATGATTGAAACTACTTAGAGCAATCATGCAAAAGACGGTTTAATAGAATGAGGAAGCATATGAAGTTTAAAACTACAATCTTGGTTTCGAAAGGCGAATGCACTCCAAGGCATTTAGGTCACAAAAGCCGAGGTGCGAGGCGAAAGCTTTATATATGCAAGATGTGCATAAGATGCCGCCTCAAGGCCTTGAAGCGTTATCCAAATCACCTCGCACCTCAGGTACACTTTGTAAAACCACTCACTACATTTATCATATTGCATACCCTAATCAAGATTCTTAGATCTACTAGTAACATCAATATTGATATGAAACTGCTACAAAATTGTCTAACATTTTTTCTTTCTTAAATTGTCTATATTTTCTTAAAATTGGGAAAATCAGCATCAGTTTTCAAAGTTGGTAAGCATAAGCATAGATTTCTATGTTCCATAAAAATTGCAAGATTCCATATTTCAGGTAGCTACACTACTATGGATCACTTAACTATAAAACCTTATATAGATGATTATATTTTATAAAAATAAACAATATATACGTGTGTGTGTGACGCGCTAAATATATGAGTCAATGAGGCTTTTATTTACTAAGACCCGAAAGCAATTGTTACAAAATTAATACCTTGCCCGTAGATGCACCGTAGCCAGAGTAATCATACCTGTTAAAGAAATCAAGACATATACAAACATCAATCATTATATGACACCTTTCAATGGGCAAAAGAAGAAGCCAACTTGAATTCTTATGCCCACAAAAATTGACTATCACTAGTTAGCTTTTAATTATCAAGATGTATCTTAATTAGCAATAATTAAACCAAACCTTAAACTTTTAAAAAAGCCAAATTTTTAGGAAGTGAGCTACTACTGTTTATGAAAAGACTAGAGAATAAAGTAAACAGATCAAGAAAATGTTGCAAGCATATAAAGACAAGTTTTTATGCAATCTAACACGAGTATCTCAATAATATTCTTACTGTTCTTCCAAACTTGATTAATCAAATCTGATTATTTTGGCTACTAAAATAAAATGATAAAGCAGATCATAATTAGTTTATCCAAACACCACCTAATTACTGAACATCTAATGCAAACTTACAGTTCCCTTTTGATAAAAATTAAAAAAAAAAAAACTAAAAAAAACTAACATCTTTCTCAAATCATAAATGAAAAAAGAAAATGAAGGATAAAAAAGAATGTTTGGGAATTTTATGACCCCATTTGGCAGGATAGCACACTGCACAAAGACCACTATCTCTATCAAAATCCATCAGAAAATTCATGGTTTTTAGCTCCTTCTTTTACAGGTAACTGGCCAGTAAAAAACTGATCACTTTACAGGCAAGAAATAAAAGTGAAAACTTGAAAAAAAGCAAGTGTAAGAGCTTTCCCTTTTCAACTTTACTTTTCATTCTCAGGTTAAAATTATCATCTTACATGAGCAAGTAGACTCTCGGAGACAACTTATACATACTTGGCACATCACCTTGTTAAAATTAAGATTTGATCAGTTTAAGGAGTAACAAGTATTTTACTTAAATTTCACCAAATACTTGTATTTTAAAGTAGATAAACCTTCCTTTCTCCTACACAATATACAATTAAACTTAACCATTAACTTCAAACTAAATGTAGAAATAAAGTGTGAACTACAACAATAAATCAAAACCTTTTAAGGATAGATTATTGTGTTTACACGGGTTTAAACATATAAAATGCTAACAAAATCTTGTGAAAACAATCTTAGATTTTGGCAACAGAAACCTTAAAATCTTGTAACTTTTTAACAAATGTAACCAAAGAAGATAAGAAAGGTAGTAACTTTGGCAGAAAAAGGGGAAGTGTGCAATTCACAAACCCTCGTGGGATAAGGACAATTCACACTTATAAAGTTAATAATTATTTAATTCATCGATGCAAATCCATAAAATAAAACAAAAAGCACCCCCATCACATCAACTAAACATAACAAGCTAATGAAATCAAGAACGTGCCCCATAAAACTAAATAAATAAAATACATACAAAATACTTATATACACATATATACACAAAAGAGGGTAAAAATCAAGATTTTGAATAGAAACCCCACAAAGATTTTTAAAAATAGAGAAAAAATACAAATAATCATGAATAAAGATTAAAAATTTATTGAAAAAAAAGGGTGAGAAATTAGAAAAATTAGAAATTGAAGGAATAAGGAAACGGACCCCATGAGATTGACTCTGAGATTAGCTTTGAGTTGAACAAACAGGTCAAACAATTGACCCAAATCAGCAGCATTGCCATGAGAATAGAGCAAAGTGAGTCTTGCATATGGGTTTTTCAGATAAAAAGCTACAATCTTGTTGCCTGTTTTGGTCTCTAGTGACAACACATCAAGTGAGCAGCCGCCGTCATCAAGAGGGGCGTCGGAGGATGTGTAGACGGCGGTGGGCTTGCCGTCGCCACGTGTCTTGATCTGATAGGTTGGGGGAGACGGAGGAAAGAATGCGAATTTCGCAGCAAGATGAGAGATGAGGCAACCCATTCACCACCCCCAATAAGATTCTTGAAACAAACCCAACTCATGAATGCATATGTGGAACCTTTAACAACATTAACATCTAAAGTTGAGAAATTTCAGTTGGGTTTTGAAGGGTTTTGTCTGAAAATTGGGAAATCTAAATGGGTTTTTGAGATGGGGGAGAGAGAGAGATGGGTTGGGCGCCTTTTTTTGTTTGCTAAAGATTTGCAGACGGAGGCGAATTTTTCCGGTGAGGGTGGGAGAGAGGGGGTGGGGACAGAGTGTAAGTTGAAAGAACAGAGCTTTGATGATTCATTGCTTGACTACGGTAACTATCTCTCAGACTTATCCAGGTCCACAAACCTACACGAAACGACATCGTTTTTGGTGGGGTACAACAAAATGGAGTACCAACTAGAATGAGTGAAAGTATAACACTTGTCTTAGTGGTTATCGATGACGATGGAGATTTGGGACCGAGAGGTCACAAGTTCGTTCCTTAAATTCTCAGGTTTTGCCACATGTCTGTTTATAGAGGTGGATTTTTTCTGGAGTGAACTCAACGTATAAATACTTCCTAAGTTTTCCAGGCGATTCGTTTACCATTCGGAAAAAAAGGGGGAAAATGTCACAGAACCATAATTAACTCTCAATTTTGTTCCAATTAAGTCACTCAAACTTTTTTTCGTTCTAATAAGGTAACTTAATTTTAAAATATGTTATAATCATGTATAAATGACCTGATTAGCAGGTAACCTAATCAATGTTTTTTTATAAAAACTAATTTTTTTTTAAAAAAGGATTTTTTTTAATAAAAAAATATGATTTTTTTTAGAAATCAAATTTTTAACAAAAACGGTTATAAACCGGTTTTTATAAAAAAAAAACATTTTTTTAATAAAATTTTGAATTTTATAAAAAATCGCTTTTATTAAAATTTTGATTTTAAAAAATTCGCTTTTTTATAAAAAAAATTACTTTTTCTATAAAAATCATGTTTTTATTAAAAACAAATTTGATTAGGTTACCTGCTAATCAGGTCATTTATCTAGAATTAGAACATATTTTAAAGTTAAATTACCTAATTGGAACAAAATTGAAAGTTGATTATGTTTTATAAAATTACCCCAAAAAAGAATGAGTAAGCTTAATGACAATTTTTTTATATTTGGAGAATTATTGGGAGAGGTTATATCTTTAAATATCAGGGGAATTACATATATCTCATTCTTAACTTGCATAATTACATATATTCCAAACTACAAGTATTTAATACATACTGTATAATTTTCTTAAAGCATTGTTTGAGGATATATGTAATTGTGCAAGTTAGGAGGATAATACATCTGAATGCCTCTTAAATATAGATCAATGTAAATATTAAAGTTTAGTATATGTGTAAAGAGTAGAATAGATTGTTATTCAAAAAAGAAGTAGAACACCCGGATACTCTCAACCCCTTCTAGATTTCATATTACCAATTTGTCTTTGGTTTCCTCTTTCGGTCACCTGAATCATTCGTCTTCTTCTCTCAAAAGGAAATGTAACTCCGTCGACTACTCTCAGACCAAATGTGCTAATTCTTCAGGGCGATGCCAATGTTCAAAGAAAAGATAACAATTTTTTTTATTTGGATATCGTGGAAAGAATTATATCTCGGATTTTGATTAACTGGAATCGTTTGTAGAAAATCAAGGATGAGGATGTTGGTAAGAGTGCCGGCAATCGTAGGCACGTACGACGTCCTAAGCGGAGTCAAGCATGCCCAACTAGACACATGCTTTCTTCCATAGATTACAGATCTTCGCGACGAACATGTCTGCTCTCTGGCATCGGCTTTCGTTCTGCCAGCATCGATCTGATCACCTCTCCAGCAGTGGCTTCCGTTTTCTTCCTCAATTTGTCATCGCCAAGAAGAGTGAAGAATGAAGGCTAGAAATCGAGCTCATGGTATGATTTTGCCAGCGAGGTATTTTGTGTCTTTTAGTTTTAGTTATTAACATAAATTATAAAAATAGTCCATACATCTAAATAACCTTATTAATTTACCTAACAAGTTTCTAATGTGTTAACTGACTATTACGCACTTTCATTTAACCTCATTAGTCAGAAGGACTCAAATAGTTAAAGATTGCAAACTTCAGACCTTGATATGTGAATTTCTTAACATTTGGGCTCATTTAGTTAAAACCAAAAAACTTCAGGAACACAAATAGAAATTAACTCTTATCTGTTTAAAATAAAATAATTTGAAACCTTTGTGATAAAAAAAAGATAAAAATTTCTAGTCAAAATAAAATAACCTGAAGATTTATGGTTAAAAACGGGAAAGTCACCAAAATTGCCAATTGATCAAGTGAGACTGACAAAAGAGTCTTTGACTAATCAAATTACAAAAAATAACCATTGCCTTTAAAAATTGGCGTTTGATTCAGAGATGGGCGTTGGAATGGGTCAACCACGAGGACTTCATTTCTAATATTTTTATTTTTTTTTAATTAATTAAGCACCACAATTTAGTTAATAACTTATAATTTGTAATTTAGAAAAAAAAAACACAACACAGTACTCTTATATTTTTTTTGAACATTTTGACCAAAGCCTTATTAGAAATAGAATTATTTATAAAAAAGAAACAAATACGTTTTTAAGCTTAGATTTAATGTGTAAATTGATTGGTAATTTTTTTTTTTGTGAAAGGACAATTTCAAATAAATAAAGCTTGTAGTTAGAGGGAATGTATAAGGCTAAGTGTAATGGATGGAGCCCCTTGTGGGCGTTATGCGCCATGTGGCGTCCACGTCAGCAAGAGGGCTCCATGGCTAAAGTGGTGTAGTGGGGGGTTATGAGGATGGGGGTTATGAGGTATGAGGTGTACCAATAAGAAAAAAGCAAAAAAAAAAGCAAAAAAAAAAAGAAAAAAAAACAAGAGTGGGGCTCCGGCGCCATTAACATAGCGCTCTCCCCCTTTTTGACTAACATGGCGCCCCGGGGGGTGGGGAGGGGCGTTATGGGGGCGCTATATTAGAAAAAAAAGCCCCATAACGCCCCATTACAGATAGCCTAAGTGATTGTATAAAATTGTTGAAGGGTATGAGTCTAAAAAAAATAGAGTTTTAAACTGGTTAAAAGTATTTAAACTTTTGAAACTTATTGTAAAGTTACATTTTGTTACAACATTACTTTTCTAAAAATAAAATTTTATAAAATACTGATTTCTTAAATTGTTTTTCTGTAAAAATTTATTTTTTCTTAAAAATTATTAAACTAACTTATTTGTCTTTATAAAAATAATATAAAATATAAACTCAAAATTTTATAACTTGTATAAATAAACGTAACGTTATAATTATTTTTCTTTATAACATGTTCTAGTTAATTATTAAAAAGTTGAACCCATTATTTAAAACAAATAAAAACTTTTTTTATTTAAGATAATGGAGTTGGAGAAAAATAAAAAAATCCATCAGAAAATTCATGGTTTTTAGCTCCTTCTTTTACAGGTAACTGGCCAGTAAAAAACTGATCACTTTACAGGCAAGAAATAAAAGTGAAAACTTGAAAAAAAGCAAGTGTAAGAGCTTTCCCTTTTCAACTTTACTTTTCATTCTCAGGTTAAAATTATCATCTTACATGAGCAAGTAGACTCTCGGAGACAACTTATACATACTTGGCACATCACCTTGTTAAAATTAAGATTTGATCAGTTTAAGGAGTAACAAGTATTTTACTTAAATTTCACCAAATACTTGTATTTTAAAGTAGATAAACCTTCCTTTCTCCTACACAATATACAATTTAACTTAACCATTAACTTCAAACTAAATGTAGAAATAAAGTGTGAACTACAACAATAAATCAAAACCTTTTAAGGATAGATTATTGTGTTTCCACGGGTTTAAACATATAAAATGCTAACAAAATCTTGTGAAAACAATCTTAGATTTTGGCAACAGAAACCTTAAAATCTTGTAACTTTTTAACAAATGTAACCAAGAAAGATAAGAAAGGTTGTAACTTTGGCAGAAAAAGGGGAAGTGTGCAATTCACAAACCCTCGTGGGATAAGGACAATTCACACTTATAAAGTTAATAATTATTTAATTCATCGATGCAAATCCATAAAATAAAACAAAAAGCACCCCCATCACATCAACTAAACATAACAAGCTAATGAAATCAAGAACGTGCCCCATAAAACACATATATACACAAAAGAGGGTAAAAATCAAGATTTTGAATAGAAACCCCACAAAGATTTTTAAAAATAGAGAAAAAATACAAATAATCATGAATAAAGATTAAAAAATTATTGAAAAAAAAGGGTGAGAAATTAGAAAAATTAGAAATTGAAGGAATAAGGAAACGGACCCCATGAGATTGACTCTGAGATTAGCTTTGAGTTGAACAAACAGGTCAAACAATTGACCCAAATCAGCAGCATTGCCATGAGAATAGAGCAAAGTGAGTCTTGCATATGGGTTTTTCAGATAAAAAGCTACAATCTTGTTGCCTGTTTTGGTCTCTAGTGACAACACATCAAGTGAGCAGCCGCCGTCATCAAGAGGGGCGTCGGAGGATGTGTAGACGGCGGTGGGCTTGCCGTCGCCACGTGTCTTGATCTGATAGGTTGGGGGAGACGGAGGAAAGAATGCGAATTTCGCAGCAAGATGAGAGACGAGGCAACCCATTCACCACCCCCAATAAGATTCTTGGACCAAACCCAACTCATGAATGCATATGTGGAACCTTTAACAACATTTACATCTAAAGTTGAGAAATTTCAGTTGGGTTTTGAAGGGTTTTGTCTGAAATTGGGAAATCTAAATGGGTTTTTGAGATGGGGGAGAGAGAGAGATGGGTTGGGCGCCTTTTTTTTTGCTAAAGATTTGCAGACGGAGGCGAATTTTTCCGGTGAGGGTGGGAGAGAGGGGGTGGGGACAGAGTGTAAGTTGAAAGAACAGAGCTTTGATGATTCATTGCTTGACTACGGTAACTATCTCTCAGACTTATCCAGGTCCACAAACCTACACGAAACGACATCGTTTTTGGTGGGGTACAACAAAATGGAGTACCAACTAGAATGAGTGAAAGTATAACACTTGTCTTAGTGGTTATCGATGACGATGGAGATTTGGGACCGAGAGGTCACAAGTTCGTTCCTTAAATTCTCAGGTTTTGTCACATGTCTGTTTATAGAGGTGGATTTTTTCTGGAGTGAACTCAACGTATAAATACTTTCTAAGTTTTCCAGGGGATTCGTTTACCATTCGGAAAAAAAGGGGGAAAATGTCACAGAACCATAATTAACTCTCAATTTTGTTCCAATTAAGTCACTCAAACTTTTTTTCGTTCCAATAAGGTAACTTAATTTTCGTTCGTTTAATCCTTAACGATTAACGAACGAGCACAAACGTGCACGAACATGTCCATTTTCTTAATAAACGAACACGGACAAGAAAAATTTTATTCGACTAATGTTTGTGTTCGTTTAAAATTAAATGAACGAACACGAACATGCATATGTTCGTGTTCTTTCGGTTCGTTTATAGGGTCTACCCTCATTAACAAAGGTGTTAATTCTTTTTTGCTTTTATCCGGTGGTCAATTTTTTTTTTTTAATTTATTGTCTTCCTGGCCAAACACTACTTTAACAATTAAAAGAAAACTCAAAATCACTAAATATAGCCATACAATGTTACAATTTCATATTTTACACTCGTATAGTTCTTCTTTCTCAAAATTCTCTGTATCGTACAAGTTCTTAAATATATTCAATTAATTTATAAAAATTTCAAATATATTGTATTGTAGCTAGTTTTCTTTTATATAGTCGACTAATTTTAAATAGTATGAGAATACAATATGTATTTATTTGGTTAGTAATAAAAATAAACATAAAAAGTGATAATATTATAAAAATATAATAATATTTGTAGAATTGTAAAGAAAATAAGTGTTTTGTTCTTAGAAACTAGAGTAAACTTCGTTTTTAGTCCCCAACGTTTACACATTTTAACAATTTTAGTCCCAACTTTTTAAAAATCCCGATTTAGTGTCTCAGATTTCATTTTTTTTTCCAATTTTGGTCTCAATGTTGACATTTGTTTAAAGAGCCGTTAGAATGCCCTCGTGTCGTCCCCACATAAGATGTACTTTTGTCATTTCCGTTTGTTTTAAACTATGAGTTAAAACAAACGGAAATGACAAAAGTACATATCATGTGGGGACCACACGAGGACAGTCTAACGGCTCTTTAAACAACTGTTAACGTTGAGACCAAAATTGAAAAAAAAATTGAAATCTGAGACACTAAATCGGGATTTTTAATAAGTTGGGACTAAAATTGTTAAAATGTGCAAACGTTGGGGACTAAAAACGAAGTTTACTCTAGAAACTAAGGTGACAGCCGAATGCATCTGATGATGGTATTATGTAAAATGGAAATTAATAAATATAAAGAAAAAACTTACACTCCTTTTTGGATGTATTTTTTTCTTGAGGACACAAAAAAGTTGAACATCGGAACACACAACCACACCAATGCACCAAACATAATAGTGTTAAAAAGACAAAGACAAATTTACTTAAGGTGTTGTTAAACTTATTTCTCTATATTTGTTAAACATGCCGTTTGAAAAAAAAACTTTGGTTATATTTCATTACGAGATAAATATAATTTTAAATATAATAACCATTGTTATTTGTTAATATAAATATATTAAATATCAAATAAAAGTAATACAAATAACAAACTTGACTAGACTCGTGTGTACAATAAGTAAAAGAGTGAAGCACATTTAGCTTGATCTATATACTTTCACAACTTTAAAAAGTTTATCCCACTATCAAGTTAAAAGATTTAAAACTATTTTAATTATTTCAGAAACAAACAAAAAGACAACAATTTTTTTTTTTGTCACACACTACCACACATAAAAAAAAATAACGTTTGATAAATAATGAAACCTAAAATATAGGGTTTCCTATAGCTCCCTTATAATATGTGAAATCATGAAAATGACCCGTTTAATAAAGACGTTTCTCAAAATGATTATTGATTGGCTACTAGTGGTGTCTCTTTAGGACCACCTTCAGTTCTCCCGATTTGGAGGGGGAGGGGGGCTCCGAGGCAGCGACTTTGAGTCTAGGTGGGGAGGGTGACCGTCTAGGGGCTAAAATATTTTTTAAAAATTATATACAAGTTTTTGTTAATAAACTTTTACATTTAAAAGACTTGTTGAGCTTTTAATTAAATGGGGGGGGGGGGGGGGGGTGGAGGGGTGTATTGTATAACTTTTAAATTACAAAGGAATATAAAAGTTATAATCTAATAAATTCTCCTTGATCGACCATTACAAAATAAATAAATAAAAGAAAGGTCTGAAGACCTGAACATTTGACATTCTGGTTCTATCCCCTTATGTTACGAGCCTGTGACCAAGTGAAGAAATTTCTAAAATCATATGGTGACACGGTGAAGGAGAGAAGATAGATCACTTAGGCCTCGTCACAAGGTGCAATGTCATCTTTCTCACATCTTTTTTAAAATTCATCATTATTGATTGTTGAAACTAGGGTTTTTAAATTAAAATTTAAGGGGTGATTAGGTAGTTTATAGGTTCTTGATGTTTGATTTTGATTCAAACTAGTGAGTTTCCGTTGTTTCTTCCATCTATGATACAAATTTATCGTTATTTATAAATTTGAGATTTGAGTTAGTGTATTTTTATTGAAATTTATCATGAATTATAAATTGTTTCTTCCATCTATAACTAAAATTTATCATTATTTATGAATTAGAGATCTGAGTTAGTGTGTTTATATTGAAATTTATCATGAATTATAAATTCAGAATTTAAGGGTTCTTATGTTTCTTGCATTTATGACCAAATGAAGTTTTATTTAATGGCAACCAAATATATGTACTTAGCAACGAGATGGTTATCATCCCGCGCGTTGCTGCGGGGTTGAATTTGAATACTGAACGAAAATAAAAAAAATAAATGGTATAAAATGTAAAAGTCTAAAAGTCTCGTGGTGAAAGTATAAAACTATAACAAAAGTTAAAAAGTTAAGGCGTAGAAAACGTAAAAGTCTAAAAGTCTCGTGGTGCGCGGCGTTGAATTGTATGCTCAACGAAAGTTAAAAAGTTAAGGGGTATAAAACCTAAAAGTCTAAAAGTTTCGTTATGAAAGTATAAAACTATAAAAGTATACTAAAAACGAAAGTAGGAAAGTTAAAAGTTTTGTGGTCAAAGTAGAAGACAACAAAACTTAAAACAAAAAAAAAACTTTAAAAGTTAGAGAGTTAAAAAGTTAAGGGGTATAAAATGTAAAAGTCTAAAAGTCTTGTGGTAAAAGTATAATAAAAACAAAAATAAAAAGTTAAAAGTTTCATGGCTAAAGTAGAAGACAACAAAACTTAAAATAATAAAAAACTTCAACGAAGTATAAAACTATGAAAAAAGTCATCGTCAAAGTCAAAAACTCTAAAAGTATACTAAAAAATGAAATTAGTAAAAAACTAAAAAAAATTACTCTTTCCATTTTTGACACAATCTTCAGATCATTGTGTTATTGTGTCAAAATATTCAGATAATTGTGTCACTGTGTCAAAATATTCTGATCATTGTGTCATTGTGTTAAAAAAATACTCTTTCATTTTTTGACATCATATGACACAATAATCTGAACATTTTTTACACAACATGACACAGTGATCTGAACATTTTGACACAAGATCTGAACATTTTGATACAGTCGAAAGATTACAATTTTTTTAATTTTATATAACAACACTGTACGTGTTTTAAAGATAATGAAAGTTAAAAAGTTAAGGGGTATAAAACGTAAAAGTCTAAAAGTATAAAAGTCTCGTGATGAAAGTATAAAATATTAAAGTATATTAAAAACGAAAGTAGAAAAGTTAAAAGTTTCGTGGTCAAAGTAGAATATAACAAAACTTAACACAAAACCAAAATAAACTTTAAAAGTTAAAGGGTAGAAAACGTAAAAGTATGAAACATACGTGGCCAGAGTATGAAAACCTAAAGTTTACTATCTCATTTTTTAGTATACTAAAGTCATATGACCAAAGTATGAGAAACAAAAAATTTACTATTCAACTATCAATTTTCATTGTTATATATATAATTAGTAATTTATATTATTATTGCCCATTTCTTACTAATTATAAATTAGGGATTTAGAGTTCTTTTGTTTCTTACATCGTTTGAGTTTTCGACTTCATATTATAAACGTATCAAGTTGATAATATACTTTCTAATATTTAGCTAGTAAGGAATGGACATTCAGAAGTCGTCGTAAACGAAAATACAATTTATGATTTTCGTTAATATTTAGATTTATCATTTATATACGTTTAGTCCTAATGAACCCTTGTCATTTAAAAATATATATATCTTAACATAGCATTTGTAGCATTTAAGGAAAAAGATACCTTAACATCGCACTGATACGAGTTGATCCTAAAAATCGTCATGATTTTGATTTGGATACGTTTTGCACGTCATGACATGGTGTAACGTATCCTCTCGTAATAATTTTTATTCTTTTTGTTATTATTTTTATATTTTATTGTTTTAAAATTAGACAAACATTTATGCGACTCGAAAATCTTGGGCGCGTTCGCGCATCCTGCGGACATCAATGCGACTCAAAAATGGTCGGGTTTGCGCATACCGGTTTTTGTTCCTCTAGCTAGACTCTCTCTGCGATCTCAAGTAAAACTCCGGCAATACGTTGCTTTAGCCACCGACCGAAATCGTTTTCAACACGAGCTCTGGCTTCGTCTTCTGCGGTATACAAAAATTAGGTCCATGTCAGTCACATAATACAAATACGACACAATAATTTAAAAAACACAATCATTACATTTTAAAATTAAACCATGGTCTTTACAATTCTCATCTTTTGAAAGCATTATATCTTCAACCGAAACTTCTTGAAAAAAAACTATTTCTCGATGCAAAAAATGCAAGAATCGTTCATGTATCCCATCTGATTGTGCAAGTCCGTCTTCGCATGCTTCATAGAAGATATTTCCTCTTTTGAACACTTGTCATTGTAATTGGTAAAAGTGTAAAATTAGTGATAACTTTAGTAAATGATGGACCAATGGGTAATCCATGTGTTTTATTGTTTCTACCATCGTTTTGGTAATATCACTTAGCCCATTCATGTTAACAAACCTCGTATCGTATTTCACACTAACAATGTAGTTACCGAGTTCATACTTAAGCTTGTCCTTTTCATCAAAATCAATTTGATACATGTCAACCAACTTTAGCAAGTTTTGTATATTATAGTCCCTAAAATTACGACACGGGCTCAAAGAACTCATACAAGTAAGAAGCTCTGTGGTTACTTCGTTAAAACGGTTTCCAAGCTTTGAATTTGCATGCCAATAATCATGCTGAAAACATTAACCTCGTATGATGACGATTGGTTATCTTAGTCTTCCGTCTTTGATGTTTCGGGTCAACATACTCTTCCATGTTAACCATTTCAATATCATATCTGTCACAAAAAGATTTGACATTTTCCAAAAGTGGTCCAAAACCATCAAGTCGATATGTTTGTAACTCTCTTTTTGGTTGATTTAACCATCCCAACTATGTTTAATATAACTTGTTAGTAACACCCAAGATGTTCCTCATCGAATGCAAATAATATACAACTAACATGTATACTTGAAGTCCAGATGCTTAACTTTGGTTAGCATCATCGGATCCCTTAATTTCTACATATTCAAGCACTTCAATAAGATATAAAAACAAAGATTAGTTAACTGGACAAGCGGGTTTTCAATTACTTTAGCTATCTTGGTTTGGTTCTTTTATTGTACGATATTTTATGTAGGGGAAAATTATTATATAAAGTGGTTTTTCCGTACGAATGGTACACAGTAACCAGGGAGCGTCAGATGTATTTTAGAAAAGTGTAAAATTGTCCGCGCGCGCATAAGACAATATTTTCAAGTTTGACCATGAAACTTTTAATTTCAAGAGTAAACACCATAAACTTTTTAATTATGATATATTTGGTTGGTGTAGCTCATTACAAGTATTAAAACAGGAAGATACAAGTTCGCATCTATGTTACGATATAAATTTTGCTTAAGATGTAGTTGTATTAAGTTTAATTTGGTTATAAATTTTTGTTTAATTTTGCATTGATGCAACCGGGGTTCAAATCTTACGGGTCCCCTTTCTTTTTAAAAGACATGTTTAACCTTTTTTTTTTCTAGATCTTATTTTTTTATTTTTTAAGTTTTATAGTGTAAAGGTGATGCGATATATAGTAAGTTTAACATAAACACATGATGATCCTTGTTGGAGGTAATTCTAAGAACCGAATTTATACATGTCGGTATAGTTCGGGGTTTATATTAAACAAGTCGGTTTAATATAATTAATTAGATAAATGAGTTGTATTTATTTAATTAGCAATTAGAATTGTATTAGGATCTATGTAGACTTGTTTACCAAGTCATTGGGTCTTATAAATAGGGATCAAGTTAGGGTTCCTAAGTGTGACAAATCAATAAAGGTTTTGAGTGAGTTTTTCCTAAATATTGAGTGTTCATCAAAGTCTTGATTTCGATACGGGCCTTGAATTGGTATCAGAGCCTGGTGAAATCAAGAACCAAGTTCTAGGAACCCGGAGTTGATACCAAGATCCGCAAGGAAGCTAAATTGATCTAGGGTTGTTCGTTCTACCAAGAAGATCTAGGGTCCAGTGAAGACGGCCAAGAAAGATCTGTGGGTAGCCGATTGTTGCCGAGAAAGATCAAAGAGACCGTCGTCTAAAAGCTTCGAGAGTCGTCTATCTTGTTTCAATTCCGGGAACCACGAAAATCACAGTTTATCTACCGTCACGATCGAAGTCGTTGATCACCCCGTAGGTCGAGAGAATCCTAGCCACGCAAAAGGGCTAGATCAAGGACCACACACCGTAATCCATCGTCCTTCACGTGGAACGTTGCTGCCCAGTCGTTCGCGTTTGTCCCGCTTGCCGTCGAGATCACAGTCGGTGATCATCAAATTCACAACTGACTAGATCGCGAATAAGAAGAATTGAAAGCTGTCAATTTTTCTGGAACAGTAAACTTGAATCGGAAGCTGCTAATTTAGTCTCGATTACAAAGAATTGGAAGCTGCTAATTTAATCTTGATTAAAACTCGGAAGTCGCCGACTTTATACCACAAGTATTTTTGGATCACCGAATTTCAAAGAATAAAACGGAAGTCGCTGTTTTTAAGGTCCAAAAGACAATCTTGGTAGGTGTCTTCTTGAAGCAATTGATTCAATAATTATTTGTTCTCTTTGAAGACCAGAAAGCAAATTTAAAATTTATTTGGAGTCAATTTTCAAGTATTAATTGATCATTCAAGTACGGCAGTGAACGATGAGCGATAAATTGGATAATCGAGTCATGATTACCATGGAAGAAACGGCAAAAGGATCAAAGGGGTGGTTAGTCTCAGTTGAATTTACCTATACCGAGTTATGGTGGGTCACTAAATTTTATACGGAAGCTAGCTACGCGGATCAAGTTTGCGAAGGTGCAAGGGATGCTTGATGTCGAAGACATGTCTAATTCGAGCTTGGAATTAGGGGGTGAATGTTGGAGGTAATTCTAAGAACCGAATTTATACATGTCGGTATAGTTCGGGGTTTATATTAAACAAGTCGGTTTAATATAATTAATTAGATAAATGAGTTGTATTTATTTAATTAGCAATTAGAATTGTATTAGGATCTATGTAGACTTGTTTACCAAGTCATTGGGTCTTATAAATAGGGATCAAGTTAGGGTTCCTAAGTGTGACAAATCAATAAAGGTTTTGAGTGAGTTTTTCCTAAATATTGAGTGTTCATCAAAGTCTTGATTTCGATACGGGCCTTGAATCCTCACCACAACACACAACAAAAGATCATACCACTAATTATGTATTAATAACTTAAATTACAAAAAAAAAAACATAAAAAGTTTTAAGAAAAATTAATAAATAAAAAACAATATTAATTAGTAAATGCATTTAATAATTGCTTAAGACCCAGACCCACCAGTGTCCTGCCTTCTTGGCAAACTAATGTTGCCTCTTTAAAGGTAACAGATAGAAGAACAAGAACATAACCATAGTAAGGACACATAAGTATAGATAGGACAACTACATAAAAACTTTGTTACTAACTTTTTAAACAAGAGTACAAGACCATCAATGAAACCAGAGTCCAGAGGTTATGAATGAGTTGAGTTGAGTAGCAAGTTAAGAATAAATCATTTCGGCTGTACGGGTCTAACTTGGGTGACTGTCAACACTTTTTTTTTAACTTCTAAATAATAAACATGATGAATACTATTAAAATGTTTAACATTTTTAATGACAAAAAATGAATGAAGCGGTTTTATACCCTTACATTAGAGAATGTTTGATATAAGTAATATCCGCCACTCTAGTTTAACTTCCCAACAAATCAATGCATTTTCTTGAAAATATAAAATCAAATATCAGGACAAATGTGTCCAACTATCCAACACCTATAAGGCTATTCGTAGTGGTTTGAGAGTTGGGTGGGGTTATGCGCCATGTGGCGGATGACGTACAAATGGGGGAGGGGGGGGGGGGTTATAAGGTAAGGGGTATAGTGGGGGGTTATGAGGATGAGTGGTTATGAAGAGAGGAGAGCCAATAGGAAAAAAGCAAAAAAAAAAGAAAAAAAAACAAGAGGGGGGATGCGTTATCTACATAACGCCGTGCACATTTTTGGCTAACATATCGCCTGCGGGGGTGGTGGAGGGGCGCCATAGAGGGCATCATGTTGAGGGAATTTGGTATATGGCGCCCCACTACGGATAGCCTAAGGACTAAATCGACACCACTGTTCCAGGATGTAGTCATCAATACCATAGAATCACTGTTTTAAAAACTGGATCAGCTGGTCAGATCAGTTCACTGGAAAACCGCTAGCGCAGTCAATTGTGTTACCTGCAAATTGATCAACATATATTCGGTTTGACAGAGCTAAACTATTGGAGACCCAGTGTATCTAGTCTATGTATCGGCTGGCAAACAAATTATAAAGAAGTTTGGTATATTGGTGCCACTAAAAGGCCCAGCATGATGTCTGTTTTTAAATTTATCTACGTCTTGATAGTCCTTTACAAGAGAAGCGGCTAAGATAACCATATAAACTGTACATGGGGATCCTCAAAATATATGAATCATTTCCATTACACATTATATTTTTCATTGAAAAGAACACTTCACTGCCACTTTTCTCTCTTGCTGATAGAATTTTGCTTCAGATCTATGATTTGGTATCTATACACCTAGGGTCATGTAACAAAAGAATACTCTTCACCTGTTGCATTCACAAAACAAACTAATAAGATTTCATGTTCCAAACCCGGTTTTTGTTAAAACCTAAATCATGAACCAATCATATAAATCTTATCATGGCCAATTTGCTTCGGTCTGAACAGGTCAGTCGGTTTCAACGGGCTATAAAGAGCAGTAATTTGTGGTAGTTCACTTGTGGTATAAATCTTAAATAGGATATTGTTAAGCATTAATTTCTTTTACCTTTTTTCGTGTAGAAATCTTTAATAAATTAACGCATACCTGAAAATCAAGTTGGGAGAGAACAGGGAAAAGAACATAGACTACTCAAAAGATTGCAACGGTTGCGACAATGAGACGCTTGATGTTGATGCTTCTAAGCCTTTTGCTCCATTTATGGCAGATTGAAGCACATTGTATTGCTCACATACTGAATCATAAAGTGCCTGTGAATAAGCTGCCTTGGCCTGCAAGCAATACAGACAACAGAAGCAAATTGTGAAGGTCGTATACTTGTATCTCAGATATTTATATGAATAAAACTAAGGTTTCGGTGGGTTTCAGCTGCACCGATTTACATGTGTGTGATGTATGTTCTTGATGCTCAACCATAAGTATCTATTGCAAGTTATTAGGGGTTACTACTTATATGACTTTGAATTTTCCATACTCTAAACATAAAAGAAGAGTGAATATTTATTAGAGTATCGAAAAGCCCAAAGGTTTAGGTGTAGTTGAATAACGAAAGGATACGCTGAGGTGGCTAGATGTGTGGATTGGGTTACAGTCCAACTGGTAACTTTTTAGTAAGGGTCAGGGTGACCAATATTTTTCCCCTGTTTGCAACTTCCGTAAATAATCATCAAGTTGAATATGATTAAAACTAAATAATTATGATAATTCTCTGTTTTTTGTGAATAAAATGTTTTGGAAGGTTATAACGTTACACGCACTAAACATACACTATAGGGAACTCTCGTTTGACCTATTAGACCTGTTTAGTGATAGAACATACATGAATCAACATGTTTAGTCCCCCCCCCCCCTCCTTTCTCCCTCCAAATATTAAATATTGTAACGTAAATGGAATTATCTGATAATTACTATGGACTATGAAGAGGACCCTCACTATGCACATTAGAAGCCATAGAAAAGCATATGTTGACCCCACAGGCCATATACTAGTAAAGCAGACTAGTAATAATATAGTGGGAATTTCACATATCCCCTCTAAACTTGCAAAATACCCAAAATACAAGTATATTACACATGATGTACAATGCTCTTAAATCATGATTTGGATATATATAATGATATTTAGCAAGTTTAGAGAGGTATATATGAAATTGCCTCTCCAATATACACAATTAACAAATACCATTCGTGCTTAGGCAATCAATTGAAGTCGGAAAGTGGTAACTCAAACAAATAAACTGGCATATATTTCTTATAACTAGTTTAAGTATTGAAAAATGAAAACAAATAATCAACACCTTTACTGAACAAATTGGACAAACTTTTCTCACATAATTCCATATAATCATGGATTCATGGTGAGTTCAAGATCGAATAATTTGAGGGATTTTACTTGCGGAACAGAAACATGCAAAAATATGTAACACCAACCTCCTCAGGGGACCCACAAGAAGCAGTTGCCTTTTGGAAACTAATTTCAGGTGCAACTGATATTCCAGTGCCATGAAAAGAGATCAACCTTTTCTCTCCAATTTCTTTCTCAACCTATCCAAAAATTTAAGGGTTAATCTTGATCACGAAAGAACCAAGTTAAAGGAGAAAAGTTATAGGTTAAAGTTTTTAACTCAGTATGGAGTTTTTATTTATTTTAAAAGATTATTTAGCTTGGAATTTAAGTTAGAGTTTTATTATAAATAGCCAAGAAGCAGTTGCCTTTTGGAAACTAATTTCAGGTGCAACTGATATTCCAGTACCATGTATAAAAGATCAACCTTTTCTCTCCAATTTCATTCTCAACCTATCCAAAAATTGAAGGGTTAATCTTGATCACGAAAGAAATGAAGATAAAGGACAAAAGTTAAAGGTTAAAGTTTTTAATTTAGTATGGAATTTTATTTGGCAAGTTTATTTTAAAAGATTATTTAGCTTGGAATTTAAGTTAGAGTTCTATTAGAAATAGATTGGTAGAGTTTTTGTATTATGTGTTCAAAGTTCATTGAGAATAAGAAAGTTCGCAAGAAATCCTATTGTTTCTGTTTGAGTTCTTAATGATTCTTGGGCCTAATTTCCAACAATGTTTGTTGTTTTATACTTTTATTTTAAACTAATAGAGTTAAGAATATTGAAAAGAAAAAGGACACTAAACCAGAAAACACCTGAGCAGGAGGGGGCATGATGTCATGGCACAATATGGCTAAAGGATATATATGACCCACCACACCAGCATGGTCCACAAGCCTTCTCATGTTGTCCAGTGAAGTCGCATCAAATGGTGCCTAAAAATAACATGTATGATAAAGAAAATGTAGTCGACAGATTTAACAAAATAGTAACTTGTAAATAACACATAATTTCCAACTTCCCATATAAAGAAAGAGATCTTACTGGAAACCATTGATTTGTGATGGGATCTGGCCTGTCTCTGCCACCACTTGGTGCAATCCATATTATTTTTGATCCATTCCTAGAATTCAAAAGGTAAGGGGCTGTTTGGTATAAACTGAAGCGTTAAGTGCTGAATTATTAAGAATAAGAGATTCTGAATCAGTTAAGAATAAGAGATTCTGAATCAGTTAAGTGCTGTTTGGTTTGATATCTGAATGAAATATATCTGTTTGGTCAGAATCCTAAATAATTAATAGTTATTAAAGAAAAAAATACAAATGGAATATATATGTTACGGCTTTAGAGTCCCACTTCATGAATACATAATTCTAAAAAAGTTTTATCAACTCCTTTCTTCCAATTTGTTCTAAGCTTTTTTTGGTTCCATTTCCGTTTAACAGATAAACACCAACCATCAATCATAAACCCATATCCAACAAGTAAAAATCAAACAAAAAACAACATCAAACATTGAGCATCAACCTATTTCAACATTCACGTATTCAAAAAATGATATAAAACATGTAGCATCAACCAAAAAAACCATATCGAAGGACCTAATATCACACCACAATCAACAATGATCAAACAATGACCTAACCAATATGAAATAAAATAAAATAAAACCCTACATTTTGATCAAGAACCAAACTGTCAATTTTATAGGCATTCAATCTAGAATGTAAAATCGAGAGTATGGCTACAAATTGGAAGCTCAGAGTAAATCACTAATGTGAAATTGGCAAGTCTGACATTCCAATTTACCATTTAATTCAATTGAATCTTTAATTAAGTTGAAATCAATGTCTGTTCAAGAAAAAAACTTGAAATCGATGTTCCAATTTGATTTCGAGCGCATATATTAGCCACTAAAATCGCGTTCCAAATCCAATTCGAAATTCGTGGGTAGTCCAACGAATTCTGTAACTATGATAAGAACACAACAATTTGTAAAAAATCTATAGATTTTGAACAAAACCCTAAAAAAACTTACTTGGAGAAGGAGGGGCTGAGAAGGAAAGGAACGCCGGAGAAGGAGGGTTGTCACCGGCGCTGCTGCCGTTGCCGGCGATGTGGTTGTCGGAGGGTGAGAGTGATGGAGGAGGAGCGCTAGTCAGCAGCGTGAGGGAGGAAGGAGCGCGCGTTCTTTTTTTTAATTCTGAATCAAAAAGCTACTTTCTAAACCCTTATTCATTATGTTATTTTTTTCAGATTAAGAGGTAACCAACCAAACACCCCTTAATTAAATGTCTGGCCGAAAAATACATTTCATCCAGTTCAGACCCCATTAAGAGGTAAACAAACAGCCCCTAAAACTATTAAACAACTTGAGTAAATTACACAACAATGATGTTGCTTAACTAACATGCATACTTAACAATCGAAGCACGTTTAATTATGATGACAAACATATCTATGCGTGATGTGCTTAAAGAGCGAGAGTAACCAATTAACAACAATCGGGACTTTTAACCACAGGGAAGTTCCAACTTAAATTAAAAAAAAAAATCGAAAAAGATTATAGATACCTCAAAAGCAAAGCCATCTCTTTTAAACTTCTTGTGTTTGCTCTCCTTTTCATATCAGCAAGCTCAGGAACATCATTCATATGTTTTTTTGAATATACGCACAGCAGGTTCCTATGGTGTAAGTTCGTATTAGGACAGATATATGAAGCATGATGGTTATGTCAGGTTAAAAGTTAAAAACAAAATGAGAACCTTCCCATGCTGAAAGGCTTGCAAAGAGGATCTGTTATGACTCTGTCCCCTGCCACATAGATCTGCATTACAGTGATCAAATATTGAACTCAAGTGAACATTTTCATGATACATGGCATCACTTTATAGAGGACTTACTATGTTCTCAGATATATGGGGATTTGTTTTCTCAAGCAACAAGGCAATAACAGCTGGATCTGCTTCTGATTGGTGGTTTGAGATCAAAATCACATTTTCACCCTGATGGTTTTAATGACAAAAGTAAATATTATGAAACAAAACTAAGATTTCCCACAAGAGAATCATAAGAAACCACAGACCTGCTTAAGCTGTGCTTCCATTTCACTGAAAAGGGAGATATTGCCAACATATGATTCCCTGATAATCATATACGGCTACTATTAGGAATGATAACGATACTTACACATTCCTTTGTTGTGTAATATAGGAGATTTAAATGGAAAAAGCCCAATGACTACAATAACAGGAATTAACAAAAAGATTGCTAACTAACCTGAAATTGATCAAAGGATGAATATAACTTTGACCAAACATATAGTAATTAAAAGGTTGCTTAATAGCTTCATGATATGGTGAAAATTCAAAAGGCTCCTGCAAATTAATTAACATACTAAAAGAGGAGAAACATGATTGAGATGAATTAATATAAATATGCATCATCCAAGTAAACCTTCACAGCCAAGAACATTCGGTCAAATGCTACACGCATGTTTGACAATACAATATCCTCTGCATGGGGATTTCCACTTTGGAAAACCTGAATAAGAACCAGAACGTTGAAATTTAATAAGCACATTTGTTTTAAATTATACTCTTACTCATTCAGACAGAAAACGCTATTCGTTGTTTCACACAGAATAAAAATAAGGATGAGCACAAGAAAATAATTACCGCATTTTTGTAGTTGTGATAGAGTTCCTCCATTGAGTTCGCGACATGTATTGGTAGAGTTCCAGCTTCTACCTCCCTTTGAATTCCAGACAGTAGATCTGCAAGAAACGGTATAACTAAAACATATTAAATAGATTTCAGCATACCTATGCCAACAATAAGGTATTTTTAGAGGTGCGTGGAAGTGAGATATTACATATATCATGGGGAATCTATATATTAAATGATATCAATACTTGGTATTATCTCTATAGAAACTCCACGAGTGTGAAGAGTAAAAAATTAAATAAATGCCATATGGCAAGAATAAAGAAACTAACAAGTCTCGCCTCCAAATTATGTAAGACTGTAAGTAATAAACTATTCCGTTACACAGTCATTGGGTTTTCGTATAATGTAGTACTTGACAAGTAATTTAATGAAAAAGAGCATATATAACAACTGTTGCGCGCGCCATGTAAAATTAGAAATCTAGAAGCATCACAACTGAAAATGCCATTTCTTGCATTTGCGTAGTATGAAAACTAACCTAATTAATTATCCCAAAATTGATGTCTTTTTCTTATGACATAACTTAAATTATTCAAACAAAACTTGCAACTGATGTCCACTTGTCCCTAAAAATCCGAATAACTGAACAGCTGTCAATAGCCTACTTAGAAGTGTATAGGATTCGGCTTTCCGGAAAGTATATTGTAAAATTACCTACAAAATACATTATATTCTCCAAAATGAGTTACTCAGTTGTTAAATGTCTCACAGAAGGGATAAAGAATTACTATTTACACAAATTATGGAAATTCTAGAGCTTTATGGTATATTACCATGTATGATAAGATCATACGACAAAAATAAGAAGATAAAAGCCAGAATGCTGTCAATAAAACTGTCAATTTCTTATGTATCCCATGTCTAAATGATTTCTGGGGTTATAAATGCAATAATTTAATGCATCAGGAGATATATTTCTCTCTTCGGCCGCCTTACATTTACGGGAAAACCTAAAATATCATACTGCCAAATAGGGATAATCATAGTAAAATAAAGCTGACGTCTCAAAACCCGTCAGCCATGAATAACTAAAGCACTACAATCAAAATGGTTGATAATAACAGTGAGAATGATTAAAGATCCAACAACATGATAAAGAATAACATGATGACTCAACCTCCTCAAACAGTACCAACAAGCATAATCACTAGACTTGAATCATCAGTTTTACACGAAAATTATATTAAAAATAAAAGGTTTTCTAGATGTCAATGGTTCAAACATCCTCAAACAAAACAAAAGAATGTCTACATAAGCTACACAGTGTCATTCTCTCAGGAATATATCTAAAACATCAAGCAAGCTGTCAAAACCATTTATCCCATTACAAATCAGATTCGAAAATTTTAGACAACAAATAGTAACTAAAACATCTTTAATGAATGAAGTACACATGGCACAAAGAGACCGGATGTGTGATGCATACGAATATATGACGCTCGAGCTACCACTAGAAAATCTCATAAAAGATTACTTCCTGTCTAGCTATTAGAAATTTGCTTCATGTCTGTCTCAAATCAGAGCATATATTCACTATAAGTACATTAAACCTCATAAGTAGTTTGAGAAATTGGTGATCAACAACTCAATTTACAGTTTCACACTCACATTCATTTCCCTGTAATTGAAAGCAAAGAATAAAACCTAATGAACTCAAATCAGAAAATTCACACCTATATAGTATCATCACTAACAATGGATCATATCAATGAATCAATCAATCAATCTCTTGATACTTATCTACTCACTATTTAGTCAGCTTAAATTAAGCAAAAATCAATTGCAGATGCCTGCATACGGTATCACAACACAGACGTCCAATTAGTATTAGTAAATTAATCGCAGAGACATTCACGAATTCGCCTACCTTGCTCAGATAGAGCGTCGATGAATGTACGAGAGTAAACGAACTCGGATCCCGAAACCGGGCGACTAGTCGAGGACGAGGACCACTTCTTGTCTTCAAACGTTTCTGCGGCGGCATTCGCTGCCCTAGAAAACGCCAAGTGCGGAAAACGTCGGGAAGGAAAGCGGCCGCGCAAGGATGAAGAGGTCGAGGTAGGTAAGAGAGAAACCCTAGGATTTGTGGTGGAGATGAATACAGCAGAAGAAGAAGGAAACAGGATCGACATGGTGTGTGTGTGTGTGTGTGTGTGAGAGAGAGAGAGAGAGAGTTGTTCAGGTAGACGGCGGTGGTATTAAAGTAGTGGTGGTGGTGGACGGCGGAGCATTGGCGGAGGCGGAGTGGGGGCACATGCTTTTAAAGGAGGGATTGCCGATTGGATACTTGGATTGCCTGGAATGGATATTGGGTAGGGAAACTAACTGGCTAGGTGGCTAACCGTTAAACCTTTTCTTGTTTCTTTTTATCATATTATATTTCGATGTTTTAGAAATGAGACGACTTCATCTAGTATTTATTTTCTGAAGAGTGGAAAACATTTTATTTTAATCGCTAAGAGAACAAGGGAGTTAAGAAACAAGGGAGGAGCTAAACAAAACAAAACAATTTAGACCAATGTTTTAAAAATCGGTTTTGAAGTTGAACCGGAAAAGTTTTCATGACCGGTTCGACCGGCCGGATTAGGTTAGACAAGTCGGTTCAACCGGTTAGGAGATTTAATATATATTTTTATAAAAATGCTATATAAACTTGTATACTGCAACAAAAATAGTTAAAATATAATTTTAATCAATTGAAAATAATACCAAATAGGTATTTCACAAGAAAATATAAGTTTTAAAGTTCACAAATAATAAAAAATAACAATAAAGTATACGCATAGGTAAAACACTGATTTAGACGGTCAACAACGGTGTGCACTTAGGTGCACGTCCATATCATGTGGCATTGTGTTTGTGATGTTTGTCAAATATGTATCGTTGTGGGTGTTCGTTCATGATTGTTTGTCCTTCTGTACGTGCATGCATTTAAAGTTTTTTTAATTCCCTCTCACATAGAAGATATAAATCATTTGTGTATGTGTGTGACCATTAGATTAAATATTTGGATGGATAAGATGGAAGGAGATGGGAGGTGTTGGGGGTAGATTTTCAGGATGTTCGCTATGAAATCTCAGATGGTCCAGGAATCCTCGAATAACTTGGGAATCCTGTCAGTTCAGGTATCATGATTAATTATTATTTGTTAACCCCTTATTTTGCCTAGTGTGTTAATTGTTTGCAGAGACGTTAAACGACTAACAACCTCCTAAAGAATCGCTCCAGAAGTGGAAGAACGTGGACTAAGTGGACGTGTAACGAATAACGGTCAAGATAGTCTTTTATAGGATCCCGAGAATCTCGAAATATCTGTTACATGTATTTCTGTTATTTAAGCACACTTTGATCGATCTTAGGGATACAACATTTGAACATACAACTCTCACACTTAGCTCTGGATAGCATTCAACGATTGTAACAATTAGATTGATCGATCAAGCCTTACGAATACTTGTAATCTTCGGTTTATTATTAATAAAATTGCTAGGCAACATGCTCTTTAGGCCAGCTCCTGAGGTTTTTTGCCAGGATCCCTAAAGGAAACTCGAAGGATTCTGGATTTTCCCTCGTTATATCATCGTGTCAACTTTACACTATCTTGCATCCTTCTCGCAAATCATTCAAGCACACTACCTCACAATTAAAGTTTGATCACTTAATCATTTTGGTGATTTTTGACCAAAATAGAAGGGAGTGGGTAAAACGAAACTTTAAGGCAATAGAAGCGTAACATAGAGAGAACAACTCTTGTTAATTTTTCAAATTTCCTTAATTTTTTAAACGGCAATAACTTTTTCATATGACGTTATTTTCAAAAACTAATTTCATCATAATTCTAGTCGTGATTTTATCTTTAATTCGAGACTAGGTTTGCCCGATTTGGACAAAAAAAAATTGGCGTTTTTACGGTGTTTCCAGATCTAGTTTTTTGTTTCTCTCTTTAGGTTGTGCTAGTAGATTTAGGCTCCTGTTGACTTTTAGACCTTAATTTGAAGCCTAGACAATTTTTTTTTATGATAGTGTTGGATGGGCACCACATGAGATACCTGGT